>JAYKKI010000038.1:18907500-19212500 GCA_039881145.1 Druceiella hillmani | reverse complement strand
CAGCCGAAATTTTTCACAACGGCACACAGAAATATTTTTCCTTCGTTGCAAAGATGGTTTAAGTTACCTCTGTTTCGGTCGACAAATCTTTATGATATAAACTGATAATAAGCATAAAACTCTGCGAGCATTACGCCAACAGGATCTCGACTGCTACTTTTACCACGTTCGTGAAATAGCCAAGGCTTTTTATAAATAAGTAAAGATTAAAATTTGAGAATATAGGTGATGTCATAAAAATATATATAAGTAAACAAATATGTATATTAAAGTAAATGTATAAGAAGATTGGTAATAGTTAATATCGTGGCTTATATTAGGACCACCATCTCAGGTGTATGAATGAATATTAATATACGTTGATAACACAATATATTAAAATACTAGCTGTGCGGATTATATTTTCTTATGCCGTGGAATTCGGTATAAGATCAGTTATTAGGCATTTTTTTTTCTCTCAGAGCTCTATTAATATAAAGTTTTCTAAAAACATCAAAAAATGGCCTTGGTAGTACCAATATCGTAATATTCACCAAGTAAGTATATATTTTTATGTAGGTAATATCAAATAAAAATATCCTATATGTTGCTAGAACGTATACATTATTGCCACACTAAATTACATAAAAATGCGTGCAATCGATTTCTTGTGATTGAAAAACAAATTAACACAGATAGATTCTATACACTAGATCAGTTACTACTTACTTCTTAAAATATTTTCTATGTACGGAATTCATTCTGTTACAATTTTATTATATGCGTAGTTAATGGCTGCTTGAATATACATTAAATAATGTCTTACCTTACACGTAAAAAAGTAGAACTCGCGTCACGAAGGTACATTTAAGGATACGTACGATTTCTATTACACTATTTACGAATTTTTATTACTTTTATTTTACTACTAATGGTATTATTTTTATTTTATCTACTCGGTCATATATTTATTATATAAATGTATGACTCAGTAGATTCCAAAAACCAAATATTTCGCTTTAATTTATTATTTTTAAATTATTTGGCATACTGTAATTCCAAATATTTCTTGTTCCAGTACAGATCATGGGTAATCGAAATTTAGTACAGTTTGATAAATACTGCCATTTTTTAAACTGATCTCTTAAAAAAAAGGTGCAAAATCGTTATTATGAGGATCTTCTACATTATTATACATCAATTAAAAAGAATTATTTCAACAGTACCTTGTACGTCGAAGTAGAAGAAAATTCGTTTTGTATATACTAAAAAAAATATACTATACCAAAAGAAAAATATTCAAATTTTACTCCAAACAAAAACTAATATTAAAACTCAATATGGGGTATTATTAACACGAATGTACATTTAATATCTGGTAGATACACCTCCTGGCAATGTTCACCCTGGTAGATACACTGCTGTTTATCGCAGATTAGCAGGATTTATCTGATTGGTATTATTGATTCGCCCGTTGTTTGTAAATAAATGTAGCCAGCCTGATTGGCATTGCGGATATCCTTTGGGATTAGGGTTCAGGTCGGCTGGTTTAGTTAATGTGTTTATTTCGTCATTCTTACTTCGTACGGACCAAGTTTTGAAATACGACGTGGGATTAAGTTTAAGGTAAAGAATTTGTGTTCCTTGGTTTTTTTATTGAATTATAACAGAGTTTTAAATTTACAAAAATATAATTGCATGCTGTGACTAACTTTAATTTTATAATTTCTATTTCTCAAATATTATTTATATTATTTTATATTACGATTATAATTAATATGACTAACTTGAATAATTGGTGTCGATATCAATAATTTGAGAATTGATAATATCGATATAATTTCTTCAAATTTGTCATAATAATTATAACCGTAAGACATTGATTCGAGAAATGGTATCGATATCATCAATTTATGTCTAATACACGTATTCATTCTATAAGTTTTATTTTTTAGAATTAAATAAATGACATAAGTTTATAAAATTAGGGCTGTATATTATTTTCAATCCCTAGTTAAGTACATTTTTCACGTTTCGGACCCATTGAAATGTAAATTTGTCAGTTGACATATTTAAAATATTTGTTGTTTATTAAAACATGTCTAATTTACAGTAGAGGCTAAAACTTTGGACAATTTAGCAGTAATTCGCATATTTATGAAGTCATGACAAATTACTATAAAAAAGGTTTTAAAATAAAAACAAATCTTCAGAGCACGCATAGTACGCAAGTACTCCATAGTACTTGAGTAATATAGAACAGTAAATGTATTCTGATTTCGTTGTGAGATTCTTGGATATAAAGAAAGAAATTCATGGAAATACAGAAAAACTTAAACATAACTTTCTCTGTCCTATATTCAGTAATCTTAAACGCGGACTGTATAAAAAAAGAAATTTAGCGACATTATATTATTTTATGTAATACTACATTTATGCAGATTTTAAAAAGAAACGAGATCCCTTGAACACCCAAAACCTGGTCCCTATGGTCTAAAAAACTTAAAAATTACTTATGTTGTCATTGACACGCGGTCTCCATTTAATAATAAATCTTCTCATTCTTAGGTCACAAATGCAATCATTGTTAGGGTTATGTAAATCACATAAAAAACGATAACTTTACAGAATTGGTTATACGTCCTAATATCGAAATATTACTTTCGTATTGCTCAGAAACTAACATTAAAAGTTACTTGATATAATAACGAAATTTGTTGACTAATATTCGATCTCGGTTATGTGGTATATCAAAAAGCTAAAAGAAAAAGTTGTAGAAATTCTAAAGCTACTTTTTTTTCTAGTTACTTACATAAAATGATTCTGGAAATGTTCCTGAAGACGATAAAGAAAAGTTGATTTTCTAAAATGAGGGCAGAGAGGAAGACAGAATCACTAGGAATTCGCACGAAAGTTATAGCGATGATTCTAAATCCAATAGTTTTTGAAATTCTCAGCATTTTTCTGTTAATGCAATATATTTATATATCCTTCATGTAGGTGATTAATAGAAATACAATGTACACTTAAATGTTTACTCTTTTATGTACCCTTATAACCGTATATTTAGTTAACACGTTTGTATAATATTTTTGTACATTGAAAATTTATTGATTTATCTGATTAATTACTATATCGGAATAAAAATCCGAAAATTTTCACAAATGTTTGAAGTTTAGTTTTATTAAGTATTTAAAGTTATATATTCTAACATTAACCTACAGTAAGTATTATATCGATGTTCTTTCCTATCTTTTGATATGAAATCAAAATGCACTTGATTGCAACATTTATAAATTTTAATTAATGTTTTCCAATATACTGGCAATAGATTATATATGTAAAAATTTTAAAAAATAATGGCAATATCCATAAATAGAAGGAATTGTTAAATCAGATTTAAGACGTAATTACTTTTTCCAAAAAACTCAAAATTGTCGACGAACTAACAACAACGAGGTACTAAAGGAAATAATAAAAGGTGACCACTTATTGTGAATTTAGAACCAAATTTTGAAAAAATACAAATTTTTTTACCTAAACCTCACAGTAATATTCAAACTCAGGAAATCAATCTACAATAATGGTGTAAGGTTATATTAATACGGAAACTGTGAAACAAAATATAGTTTTTCATATCGTATTTTACAGCTTCCTTTGCGATGACTAAGACCGAAAAGCATATTTTCATCTTTTTGGAATTCCACATGCGTATCCATATTAAATTTTCAAATACAAGCAAGTAAATTCGTTGACATTTGCATTGTGTAAGTAACAGCATCGGATATATTACGCTAGCTGAAACTGTTTGCTTTCATTTGAGCTAATTTATGTAACCGTATTTAATGTGGTTTATGCAACTGCAATGGTAATTATTTCCCCTATAATAAAAGTTAAAAATGTATGCGGACTGCCTTTGAAAATCACTGTTTTAATTATAGGGTAATTTTTCAAGAGTAACGCGTCTTACACTTAAAAATCAAGGTAAACAACGTAAGTTATAATTCAAACACATAACCTTATGGAACAATGTAATGACAGAGGATATGGTAACATGGCCATCTGAGCTACCAATGTAACTAGGTAACAGTAAAATATTTAATAGCTTTACTTTTTCACTTCAGATCGATTCAGCTGATCGATTTCAGGGAATATAGAACATGTCATATCAATTATTTTAGTTTTGTATCATATAATTTAAATAATTTATTTAAAGTAACTTTCCAATACAAAGAAGAAATAATGGAACATTTTTCTTCTGAATTTTTATTTCTCCATAACTTAGATAAAATGAGTAAGAGAAGTCTAAGAAGCTATAAAATGAAGATAATAAGAAAGAACAAATTAACAAAACGATTCATAAAACCATCCAAAAATTATAACATTTTTATATTTACATAAATAAGGCATACCTGTATAAAGAAAAAATGGCAGACGAAATACATAATGCTCCGAGTATAAATAAACGTAATAGTATCAAAAGAAATGAGCGATTTATAAGCATTCTAAGAAAAGAATCTTTTTAATTTTAAAATTCCAGTTTCTAAATTAAAATTCATTAGAAAATCCTTTGCTTTAACAATTTATTTCTGTTAAAAACATTTTTGAGCAAAGATATTGTACAAGTATGTCATCGCATTTAGCTTATCTCGAGAATATTTTCTAGCAAAAAAACTAAATTTCCAAAAGTAGTAAATTTCATATTGAGATAATTTTTTTTGAAAATAGATTAAGCCGCCACCGAAAATCATTAGAATCATTAGAAAAAAAAACCGAAAATCATTAGAAAAATGAAACGACAAATATAATGCTATTAACTGACCAATTAAAAAAGATAAGCTTCAGTTTTATTACCTATATTTTGTACAAATATTGGGGAAAATGTAATAAAGGAAAAAATATAACTATTGAATATAATTTATGTATTGACTATATTAACATTGATCACATTAGGGATTGCTATATCTTATAGTATTAGATGCGGTAAAAGTGTTTAATTTATTTTCAAAAAAAATGTCATGAAGCTACGAGACTTATTTACGTCCCACTGGACTTTTTAAGTTAATTATAAAATTAGTGCCTCCACTTACCTAGAGAGATTCTTCTGTTAAAGATTTTTGGAATCAGTGCAAAATCAATGCTTCCGTTCTCTTTCAAGTAGATACACACTCAAAAAGATACATGTATTATTGTTTAATGTTATTTGGTGCCGACTCCAAAAACTAGCTTTATGGCTAACATGGTACAAATTTATTTACTTTCAAAATATTTTATTTTCATCACTTTACACGTCTTATGCATTTGTTATTAGAATTCGTTTGATTATTTTGTAAAAAAGTTTTATTTTTCCATTTTCGGGGTCCATTATATCTCATGCTATCAAGAATGTTGCTAAAGTAGGATGAATTCAATATCAATATTGTTTATTGAATATATATATATATATATATATATATATATATATATACATATATAGATATATATATATATATATATATATATATATGTATATAAATATATATATATATATATATATATATATATATATATATATATATATATATATATATATTTATTTATTTATTTATATATCCATATACCAACACAAATATATATATATACATCAATACGGACACATAAAAAATTGAAAGAAAATAGAATAGAAATAGAAGATCCTGACTTCCCGCGACGTAAGAAGGCAGTACACTCATAATGTGAAGATTGAGAAATTAAAACCCGGAGTTTAGTAGCAATGTTACTAATTGAGGCCCAAAATGCTAATTTAAAAATAAAAGATACTCAAACCTCAACATTTAAGTGAGTAGTACCCCCACAGCGTTAAGAGTAAGGAGAGGGAACTTAGAGTTTATTGGCAGAGATTCTACTTGAGAACAACATTTCTATTTTAAAAACAGGAAGTCTTCATGTATCGCGGTTTGGGCAAAACGAAGTATCAGGATTGGTGATTTGGAATCCAAAGTTCAATGAAAATGCGGGAGGCATTGTCCAGAGATCTAAAATATTAGTTTAAAAACAGAAGATACTCAAGCAGGCAGTATTTCTACGGCATTAAGATTGAGACATTGAAACTCGCAGTTTAGTGGCAAGATCTATGTTTATAACCCAAAAAAACTAACTTGAAAATAGCAAATTCTCAAGTCTCACGATTTGAAGACGGCGTTATAGCATCAAGACAAAGAACTTGGTACCCGCAGTTCAGTGGAAGAGTTTTTACCGGAAACCCAAAATACTAATTTTAAAAAAGCAGATCTTAGAGTTTCACGGTTTGGAGAGTTTGTACGCCTAAAAAAATAAGGGAAAAGAGTTGAAAGCTAAAGTTCAATGAGAAAGTCTCCTCTGGAAATATAAAGTACTAATTTAAAAATGATAGACGGGCAAATCTCTCAATTTTGGTGCAAAGTGCTTCTGCAGAATCAAGACTGAGGAGTTGGAATTCGGAGTTCAGTGAGTCTCTGCTTAAGACCCAAAATACTTTTTTTCAAAACAGCGGATCCTCATTTTTTGAACAGCCAGTGCCACTGTACCAGCAAGATTAAGGAACTGGAACCCTAAATTCTATAAAAGAGTCTCTGCTTGAGATCAAACCAATCCAAACAAGACAAGTCAAATGAGCTCTAACTCGATGAGTTTACTTCTTAACATTGAAGATTTCTTGTTATTATTTTCCGACTCCATCCATGCATCCTGAATTTCCTAAATAGCAAATTTACCATCTCGCCAATGGCCACGCTTCATTAACTTATCATTAGATCTATATCATCTAAATTTGATCTCGATGAATGCGCTGTTCCATATTGGGGAATTCTATGTTATATGATTCGAGCCAAATGTTCATGAAACAATACTAAAAGTATACCTTTTTAAATAAAAAGGTTCTTTCTTACTCCCTACCAAAAACTTAACAAATAATACACTTAAGTCACTCACAGTATCCTGTACCTTACTTTGATATTTATATTTATTTATATATATATATATATATATATATATATATATATATATATATATATATATATATATATATATATATATATATATCGTTACTATTTATCACTGGGAGTATAAAATTCGTGTCTCTGTGACTATAACTCTCTTCCAATTTGAGGAAAATAATAATCGCTGTAGCTATATGTCTGATATACTCGTTGTCAAGTGTGCCAATAAGTATCCCCGTATATTCAAAAATAATGATAATTTAACAAAATACTGGATGAATAGCTTACAAATTGTTCGAAGAATAAAATACGTAATTAACAAGAAGTCTTATATAATAAATTAAAAGAACTATTAATAACAAGGCTATTAAAAATATAACCCACAACGTGTTCTTTTCTAACTGCCAACATCTCGTGTAGAATCAGAAGTAATCTTAAACTAATTGGCGTAAAATTTATTCCACGTGGGGTTTTGCAGTTAAAATTTATCTCAAACCTGAGAAAATATCCGACTGTATTATGAGTGCTGACTACGTATATCTGAAAGCAGATTTAAAAGACAGATCAAAAATAATACCACTAAGAAATTTGTCAAATGATGTACCTATACTTACAAGAAGCTCAAACTACAAAGTAAATGTGGGGAAACATAGCATGTGCCTTGGACAATTCACTTCTTATGTGGGTTTATACACACACACATATATATATATATATATATATATATATATATATATATATATATATATATATATATTATATTATATTAGGATAATTTTCATGTAGATAGGTGTCATCTTTTATAAATTAAAGAATATGGTTCTTTAATTTATAAAAGATGACACGTTCAACTAAAGTAATTATTGACTTCAGTCATTCATCAATTCTCCTAAAATAATGGATCGCGCTTTTCATGAAATCATATAAGTATTTATGTATTTATGTATACATTGTTTATGAATAAACATAACCTAGTATCCTAGTTGTTTGTGTGTGATATTATAGGACTTATAATACTATAATATTTTTATAAAGAATGTAAAAATATATTCTTCATAATTTTAAATTACATTCTTATATTTTTGTAAATTTAGACTACAAGATTATGGGAATATTATAGTGATTTTGTAGATCTAGTATTTTTTAAAAATATGAACCATGTTTTTAAGTCTGTAAAAGATATGGTAGGTTGTTACCTACCATACCTTTCAAATACAAGATTTACGAAATCACTATACTATTCCTATAATCTTGTAGTCTAATTTTACAAAAATATAAGGATGCAATTTAAAATTATGAACAAACTATTTTTATATTCTTTATAAAAATATTATAGTACTATAAGTCCTTCCACTTTATATCTAAAGTTAACTTTTTTCAAACCCTTATTTATACTCTCTTTACAATTTGTGTGGATATTTTGGAAAAGTTAATTTGTGGGAAATAGATAAATTGATAAGTTGTATTAGTATGCTAAATTTCACGTTATTATGTAGCTTGATTTCTGAGGAGATCGGCTATTAATATGGAAAATCTAAATACATTGCTTACGGTGTTTTTTATAGGCGTAAAAACATGACGCAAATTTAAAAAAAAATAATATCTAGAATCACCGCTATGGTTTTACTCTAACCTCTACGTTGGCTTCTAAAAACTCATGTTTGTGTGGTAATTCTAGATTGAATAATTTTAGGAATAAGGGGAAGAAACGGATTTAGGAACAAGGGGAAGAATAAGAGGATATTTTTTGTTGACACTTCGAGTATATCTCAGTAGTTGCAGTAACAGAAATTAGGAAAGAAATATTTTTGGGACCCTCAAAACCGGTAATTTGAAACGAGACCCCATAGTACTTAGATAAATGAAAAAAAAAACTGAGTACGACAAGCAATTAATTAATTTTACACTTTATTTTTTTAACCGGATTATCTTATTGTTCTTTTTATTAATCCAAAGACCTGAAATTTAATGTGCCCGTCCGCTTAAAAGGTCAATAAAGTACAATATTTGCCTCTCCCTCTTGGTGTCTTATTTATATTGCTATGTGAGATAGTATATCCATGATATTTACGTTATTTATACTGTCCAAGACCTACCAAGGATTTCAGATAATATTTGCGAGAACAAGGCATACAAATGGTATTTAATCGAATGGAAGATAAAAGCTTTCCAGTTATCAGAACAGGGTTTGAGTGCAATTACTATAATATAAATATAAATATCACTCTTGGCTAATAAGGCAAAAGAAATAAAGTTCACCCAGAAACCTCCGGTGAAAAAGTTTGACATTCGATTTAATGTAAAAAAAATTGTGGACTCTTGGTGATATATTTTTCTAATAGAATAGTAATTTTATAAAAGGTTCATGTTTAGCATTTCGTTCTCTTGCAATTTATGTATTAGCAATTAATTTTAGTTACGGATTTCGTTATTTTCTTTTTATTACATTGAAATTATTTGACTACAATAAATATTCATAATTAAATTAACAATTTAAATATAAGTATTTGTTGTCTCGATTTATTAACTATACCTCAAGTATTTACGTAAAAATAAAACTCTTCTTCAAATGAAGTCTTGATTTGCTTATCACAAAGTTTTTATGTTTTTAAGAAATAACTAAAGCTTGATGCAAATACAAAATAAATTTTAACTTTGCCATTCCAATGTTAAAATGATTACACTTACAAATTATATTGAACAGCGAAATACTAGTAGGTAAAATTTCCGAAAAATCTAATGAATAATGTGGCGTATGAATAAATGTTGGCTGTGAATAACTTCGGTGGTACGTTTTAAAAGAGAAGACTTGTCATTTCAATTGTTACCGTACAATTCCATTTGCTACGCTTTGGCGTTTCATTAGATCGTGGTGTTTGCCTAGTCACTTGGAAATCGGAGAGAACTAAATGCATTAGAGTTGGCGAAAGCGATGCATTGGATATAAGAGGTTTGTAAATATATATATTGTCTACTTGCTCGTTAATAATTGTATCATTTTATTATTATTTTCTAATGTATATATATATATATATATATATATATATATATATATATATATATATATATATATATATTTATTTATTTATTTACACATTGTTAAAGTAGAGCTACGCGATTGCTGATTTAGGATTTCATTCGGTATCAATTCCAAGCATTCACTCCATAAAATCTACTAAAGAAATCTGTTAAAATGCTGTAGGATTTATATTATTAAAATTATTAGTTATGAATAAATGTGGTAGTTTCAATTAATTTACAAAAAAGGAAACCGGCAGTTACTATTCTTATGATGGTCTCAATTTTAAGCACAAAACAATAATTTAATAGTAGCTTTATAATTTCATTTTCCTCGGTTGTCGAACTTGAATATATCGGCTAGGAAATTGAAAAGATAGGACATGTTCATATGTCAACATTTTTTCTAAACACAATCTCATTACGCATTATTCCAATGTAGATATTTTCACGACACATTCACATGTGAGATTTAAAACTAAGTTAATCAATGTTTAGGTAATACTGAAAACATTTTATCCAGGCAGGCAATTATGTACCTACTCGCTTTTTTGAACATTGTAACCAAGCTTTTAATGCACGCTACGACTAGCTGAAATGATTTATCGCTAATATTAAAAGACCTACGAACGCTCTTGTGAGGCTAACTTTGAGCGATATATTGAACCAATGGGAATTTATGCTTCCGAAGCGAAATAATTTAGTTTTCTTATCTAAAATGCCACCTACATAACTAATGGATTAATATTATATACATGATACTTCAAGCCAGGAGTCTGGTTTAAAAATATGATAAAGCTTAAAAATGTTGATATACACCAATTTGGGGTGATAGTAATATGGCGGGAATTTACTTTGTGCAAACTAAATTTTTTAATAAGTGTTAATATTAAATAAACTTATTTTGATGTAAGATTCATTCAATTATTTTTCAAAACCATGCTGCTATGAGAGAACGAAGGTACCTTAAGAGCGTAACAGATATATGGGAGAAAATATTGAAGGAAACCAGTTTTATTCATTTTTTTTCTAATTTAAGTCATCACAATTTACCATATTGAGTTACTAAATCGAGGATTTAAAATTCGTTACGAATAAAATAAAGCCAAAGACACATGAATCCATTCTAAAATATATACCTGTAAAGGGTCTGGATATATCCTTACCATTCCTAAATAAAAATATAATCTAATATCTTCAATTTGTAATAACAGTTTTAGGGAATGAGTAGTAGGTGAATAATCTTAATGCTCGTATATTTTTCCGTTATTTAATATATTATTGACCACATTCTTTATCGAATTCCGAAACATGAACGTATTCGCAATGTGTCATTCCGTTTTTTTAAATCTAACACCAAAGACGAAAAAACCAGCAAATATAAAAAAAAATTCTTAGTTTGTGTGAGCATCTGTAAATTTGAAAATGAAGTAAATATACGTTTAATGTAAAATTTGTTTATTTAAAAGAATTTACAAAAAGCTAATGAGAAGTAAAAGTATATATTATACGTTTGATTATAATATTTATAATATATATATATATATATATATATATATATATATATGTATGTGTGTGTGTGTGTGTGTGTATATATATATATATATGTGTACACACACACACACACATATATATATATATATAAAAGTTTTACTGAATCCTAATTTACAATTGTTTTTCCTTAACTTTATTAGACATATTATAAGGTAAAGAAAAGTTTCTTGAATAATGAAACTGACAAAATAAACCAAATACGGAAATAACAATTAATTATTCTATTGCCAACATAGAAATATAAAAAATAGAGACTTGACAGAACACAGTAGTTATAATTCTAAATGAATTGGGTACACCCTAATAGGTACTGATTTATTCAAGTTATCTCCCAGATTTATATTGTTCAAGCTTAAGGATGAATCCGATATTTACGTATTATTTGTTCTCTTCGAAGTAATCTGAAACAATATGAAATATTGTACTTAACACTGCATCTAAGGAAAACACTGCATCTAAGGTAAGGAATGATTATTAACATCTGGTAAATTATTGAGAAATCAAAAGAGTATGTTACAATAACATATCCTGAAACTTAAGTTGAAAGTATGCATAACCGGACTGAAATAAAATATTTTTTTACTAAGGATCTGAAACCAAACTCATAGCTAATAGTAATAAATATTTTTGATGCCTGTTTTTTTAGTTATTATGAATATCCATGAAAAGTATGAAGTTAGAATCAAAATTAAATCATCCATTAAAAGTAAATTCAGACAACAAAACTTTCACGAAAATAGCATTAAGTAAGATTTTTAATCTAAATTTAAAATAAAGTAATGGATTAATTTTTTGTTCAACAATTGATTAAAATTTCCTTTTATTGTTATAAAAAGACAGTGGTAAGTGACAAATGAAGAACTCGTTTTAATGCTTTACCATCGGAAATACTTTTCTGATTATAATTAAAAATAGTAGATATCATCTATGGAAAAATAAGAATAGCCTCCAGTTTGTCCAAGTCCAATTCATTTAGGTTTTCGTTCCTTACCTGTAGGACATAAGTTTAATTCAAATCAGGATTTAGAATTTAAGAGTGAGACCGAGTTGAGATCAGTAACTTATGGTTTTTCTTTGTTCTGCTGAGCATTATTAGACAAAAAAATAAATCATAGTCAATCGAATGCTCCCTTCAAATATAATGTATTTTAAAAACATACATTCGTACTTACGTACGTATAATATTTACCTACATGCAAACACACTCCGTGTTTATAGTGTGTTTATTTATTTCCTTATTTTCATTGACCTCTTTTGAATACTGATGCAACACTTTCACTATTTTCATAAAATATAAATATTTTTCCCGTCTGATAAACTAATCAAGATCCCAAACTAATCGAACTCTAAACTATTGTCCTAATGTAAAAGTTTTGAGTGGTAGCATATTCGAATGAATAAAGTGGAATTGACATAAAGGAATATGGACAAGTTTACATGGGGGGGTTTATCCCTTGCAAGTCTGACATATAGTGAGGCATGTCTCTAAATAACAAAATCATTAATATGCATTAATAGGAATAATTGTGGCTTTTCCAGTATTTCTAATAAAAAATATTTTTCTTTAATATTGACATATTTGTTTAACATTTTTGAATTCTTTTCATTATTTATTTAACAATATTTATTAATTTTCATGGTAATATATTCTCAAGTGCGGTACCAATTTAGACTCATTGCGTCTTGATTTTGTTTAGAAAATAACTGCAATGTTAAAAAGTAAGTGTCATTTATTTATTCAATTTTGTAAAGTGATCAATTTCAGTTTTATGCGCTTGGTTAAAAAACCTTGTTGAGCATGAGTAAAAGTCGCACTGTAAGGGTTCCGTACTGATTTAAACACATATAAACATTTAGGTGCACATAGTATTTCCCTTTACAAGTATTAATACTATTTTTCACTATATTATACTATTGTAAATTTCTCAAAAGTTTTGAGAATTAGCATCCTCGCTAGTTTTCGGGTGTACTGTCTGTAAACTTGTGATGTTTAGTTTGCTTATGATTTTCATTTGACCATTTTCAAGATTAGGTTGGGATGGGGACGGAGTGTATCAATATTGTTTGCGGATATTTTCTCCAAAATTTTTGGAACCATTTTACATACATGTATATATATATATATATATATATATATATATATATATATATATATATATATCAGCTGAATTGCCTCGAGGAGGATTCCAGTATTCGTTAATGGAGTTGTTAGGAATTTACATAGTTGGACAAATATAGACCTATACTGATGTAAACTCTTCGGTAACCATCATCAATACCCTCAAAGGAGACCTCGCTTCAATCGGTCAACGTACAAATAAAATGGAACTATTAAGTAATACATATAAGTCTCAAGCTATCACAAGTGGTAACCAAAGAATGATTTCTGAAATTAGGCTATTAGGTCTGCCGTATCTTATTATTTTATGTCAAACGTTAAATTATTGAGTCGGCTGATGCATTTAAATCTTACCTGGCAACTTAAAGTAAATGGTGTTAGTAATCGTATCTTCAGCAGAATGCATTCCCTCTCGCATCTTCAACAGAGTTCAACACCAAGTATAGAACTTAAAAGTGGGACCGGTTTGAAATCTTTCTACAGTTGAATGTACTTAATATATAGGAAAAAAAATGAAAGATATTTAGAATCAATATTGTGTAGAAGAAATAAATTTTCCAATGCCTCATTAAAAGTCAATTTTTTTTACCTACCCAAAAAAATAAAGGTTTAATTTAGAATGTTTTATTGAATTATACCATAAATTGACTTCCAAACCTAATCGATAAACAGCAACACGATAAAACTACGTTAAACACAAATAATATTACTATAGTTGTGCCTTATTCAAAGTACTTAATGCAATCACAATGTGAATCGAAAGTATCTAGTATTACGTAAGTCCTCCTCTCTTCTCTTTTATGTGCAGAAGAGGACCATCCAATTTATTGACGGCTAAGCAGCAAGCAATGCATGCACAACCACATTGAATTTGTTAGTCTTTTGGCCTGTCTGTCTGTTTTATATCACAGCCATTTTACTCGAAGACTTTTGGCACTATATAGAATTTGAATGGTAGGTGTTTTCTATGAACCGCCATGGACTGATATAGTGGATTTATAAAAAAAAAATTATATTGGGGGTGGCACTCAATACACGTAACTGAGGGACGAAAAAAATGCAGGGCACAGAGGCGTTTGAGGTATCGTTAGATGTTTTAATCAATGATATATAGGTTCAAAATAACTATTTTTTAAGTTGATACTTGGTGAGATATGCACTTCTAAAGACTTGCAACGTGTGTGACCCCCTCTAACTTTTCAACTAACGTATGTAAAATTCTAAAAGGAAATAAGGTAGTAGAACTGAAAAAAAACTCTAAAGAAAAATTTATTTGAATAAGATATATTGTGGAGATTTTGGGACATTGGCTATTTTTAGTACCGACTGTAGCAAAAATTTTGATATTGTTTAGTGCTACGAAACCCTTCTGCGCGGGATCGACTCGCACTTGGCTGGTTTCTTCTATTAGATGAGCAGCCGAACTTACTTAATAAAATTCAATTTCCTAAAAATATCAACTATCAAAAATTGGGAAGTTATCGTCATAAATATCAAAGTGCTTTTCATATTACGCAAATTAAAAAACACAGGAAAGAAATTGAAGAGGAAGAATAAAGTGGCAAGTCAACTTATTTTTATATCCTGAACCTGATTATGTTACTTGGTTCTGCTCGTATCAACTATTTTCAAATGCGTGGATTGTATCATCTATCTTAACGTCTAATGTTCATGCGACATTTTTGGTGAAACATTGTTGGTCGTTCCGACTATGGTCTTGCAATCGGAAAATAAGGCATCTTGTCTCTCCTTCATACCACGTACTATCAATGAGCAATATTTCTTTACATGGCAATGTGATTAGAAAATTATTTTAAAAACGAGGTATAAAAAGCAACTTGTTAGATTTATATATGTTTACACTACATAAAAAACAGAATTTTAGTAGGTCTATGCGAAAAATATGTTCTAGTTTATTATAAAGCGGTATGATAAATTGTCACTAAAAACTTTGTAAAAAAAATGTATTATTATTTCTTTTCTGATGATTTATACATCACACTTTACCACACTTTACAGGTTCCATTTCGTTTTTTAATATTTTTGACCTATTGAATATATTTGGCTTCAAAAAGGAAGTGATACTCATATCTCCGGTACACATCAACCAATTTGAATATATATGTTTTTATTTTAAAGAGTAAGATTAAATAAAAAAATATTATAATTTGACTCAACAAATCGAAGGTATAACATAGAATTCCGTAACAATAAACATCACAGATGCTGCGACCGAGTTTGATTAATAATCTAAGATAATCTAAAACACGACCGAGAGCGACATATATTTGCTCTTTACCATAATCATGATACAATGACGGAGCCGAAAGTTGGTGACAGAAATAAGAAGTAAACTCATCGAATTGTTCTTCCTTGACTTGTCTTGACCAGTATATAAAGGAATGGTTAATTAGTATGTTTTATAATTTATTAATTGGACTAATATGAAAAGTACTTTGATATTTACGAAGATAATTTCTAAATTTTTGATAGTTAATATTTTTAGGAAATTTAATTTTATCGAGTATCTTTGGTGGCTCATCTAATACAAAAACTGGCCAAGTGTGAGTCGGGCTCGCGTAGAAGGGTTTCATAGCACCAAACACTATCAAAGTTGTTGCTGCGGTCGGTACTAAAAATAGTCCGTATTTCAAATACTACGCATTGTGTATTATTCAAATGAATTTACCCTGAAAGTTTATTTAAAGTTCTACTGCTTTATTTTCTTTTAGAAAGTTTACACATCTTAGACAAAAAGTTAGAGGGGTGACACACTTGTTACGAATTTAGAAGTGCATGTCATACCAAGTATTAACCTAAATAAAAAAGTTATTTTTAACCTATATATCATTGTGCAAAACCTATCTAATGATACTTCAAACGCTTCTGTGCTCTGGATTTTTTCGTCCCTTAGTTACGTGTAATGATTTTCATACCCAATATTATTTTTTCCATAAATCTACTTTCATTATATAGCTGTTCATAGAATACACCTACCATCCAAATTTCATCTGCATAATGTCATTAGTCTGTGAGTAAAATGGCTATGACATAGAATAGATGGACAGATCAACAGAGAGATACGACAAAATTATAAGTTTTCTGTTTTTTGCTATTTGGTTATGGAACCATAAATATAATAATTTACACAATATAATGAACATAAAATTGTAAGTGAAAAAAACAGGGGTAAACAATTATTTTTCTCACCAAAAAAAAAAGACATTTTAAAACCCTCATATTAATGAGTTTTTTATAATAATGGCTGTTATAGCCGATTGTAATAATTGTTTACATAAAAAAAAAGTGGGCGTTCACAGAGTATGTGATTTAATATTATTCGTTAAACGTTGCCTTAATAAATTACCTTTTTATCAATTGGTAATTTTAACTCATGAAAATACTCGGGAGACTCTGTAACAAATTTCATGTGGTTATGTATGAATGTCTTGTTGATTAGCAATCAGTCAAAAAATTGGATGGTCCTCTTTTGCACATAAAAGAGGAGAGAGGAGGAGTTACTTAGTCGATACCCTCGATTCACATTACGATTGCATTACGTACTTTGAATTTTGTACCAGTATAATAATATTATTTGGTTAATTTAATAAATCATTCTAAATTAAACCTTTATTTTTTTCGGGCAGGTAAAAAAAAATTCACATTTAAAGAGATATTGGGAAAGTCATTTCTTCCTATCAATATCGATTTAAAATAAATCTCATTTATCTGCTTATATATTAATTATATTCAACTGTACCTCAGATCCCACGAGAATGTGTAAGAGGTACTCATGTCGATAAAATATCGTAATTGAGTTCATCTGTTTATAATCGAGTAATCGCATCCTTAGATATAAGCAGACTTATGCCGGTACACAAGTTAGAATATTCAAAGTATATTTTTGATAATAATGAGTAAATCGTAAGCATTTGGAAGGATAGGACAAGCATAATTATGAAAATACTTTTTTTTAATTTGTCACAAAATGAAAAAAAAAAATTTTATAATAATATATTTCTTTGTTTTTAAATTTTTTTAAGTGTTTGCATAAGTGCAAATTTATGTACCTGTTGGGAAACTATTTTTTCATCAAAATTTTTTTGGTTTCATGCATGTCGTCAATTTAAAATTCATTTTAAAAAACAGAAGAGCTGCTGCTTATAGCAATGGATTATTAAAAATGTAGTTTAAGTCAAGTCAAGGTACTTGACTTAAATTAGGTTTTATAATTTAAGTAATGATAATTTTAGATACATTTATTTGAATTCTATTAGGAATCTATTTAAGGATTAACCTATTTCAAATAAATAATTTTATATCACCTTCGTGTCATTATACCGATAATTATACGACATTATTCGCATTACCAAAGTTAACATGTTTAACAGTTAAACGTTAACAAAGTAATTTTTACGTATATGTTTTCAATGCATTTTGCGTTTAATTGCATCAAGGAATTTAAATGGTAATTTAATTAGTTTTTATTAAATTTTAAAAATATTTTCACAAGAAACCGTACATCTGATAAATTATTGAAAATAGATGATTTAATAATTGAAAATCATCTATTTTCAATAACGCCACGCCTCCTAAAAAGTTAATTTCGTCGATAATTTTACACGTGCAATTACCTGCATTCGCCTTTCATAAGAACTCCAGGTGATAATAATAGTTAGATCGGTTCTGTATTAATGAATTGAAACTAATACAGAGCAGATCCAAAAATTATTACCATCTGGAGTTCTTATAAAAGGCAAATATGGGTGATCGCACGTGTTAAATGATGGACGAAACGTTGACGACGACGAATGTCGTGAAATTGAAAAATAACTTAATTTATTAATAAAATAACTTCTTTAACATGGAAGCAACATTTTGAAAAAAAAATCAGTTAATAGCCATTAAGAATCAACCGCGTACTAAACGAAACGTCAAAATTGTAACCGCTTCAAGCTATAAAAGAGATCTCACACATCACGTATTTGCACTCAATAACACCGCGTATGAGCTCTTAATTAAAACTAAGAGTTAAGTGACGGAAAATTACCAATTACTCACCTCATTTCCGGTGTTTCTGAAAATTAAAAAAATATTTTTTCATGCGATTCCTTTTTATAAATTCAAGAAAATATTTTTTTGCTTTCAAGTATCTAAAGAAATATTTTTCAAAGTATTTAATCGAATAAAATTATTATTTGCAATGAATACTCGAGTATACTACTCGCATAATATGATTACTGACCCTTATTTCCTGTTGAAATCGAATCTTGAAAGTTGACGCGAAGGAAGCACAAGGAAAGACAAAAATACGGAAAATATTACCTTTTAATTCGACATGGAATTATAACGTGACAAATTAAATTTTTTTGGTTTTCGTTTTTTTATTATTTTTATAATACCTTCCTTGACAAGCTTTACAATAATATGATAAAATAGTATGAAATCATGAGGGCGTGAGTCTTATTTGCATTTCCGCATTTTTTTCTTTATAATGTGTCCTTCGTAGAACGCGAAAGAGCATCAATTTAAATATTTCATTAGGTGCAAGAAAGACAAATACAGTAATAAACAGCGCTTATTTTGAGTGCAAAAATATTTACACTTTTTTATTACCGCTTCTGCAGACTTTACTAATGGCAAATGATCATGTACTAAATATTTTTTACGAATGTATTTTGCGGTTGTCTAGCGTCATCATGGAGAAAATCACTCAACAGTGTTGACATGTTGACTAGTTATTTTGATAGCTTTTCGATCAATCTATTAGTAGTAAATCTATTTTGCCTTAGATACCTACTGAAGCAACCCATATCGGGTAATTCCCTTGATATTAGATACCTTTATGTTATTCAGTTCAGTTTTGGTTATGAAACTCCTGTTTATCTTGCAGTAATATACATATCGAGTACCTCAACTCAAAATTCCTTATTTAATACATGGTACATATGAACTACATGGAGCATTTAGTAACAAAATGTTACGCATTTAGGTCAGCAGGGAATCGTAAAAGTGGTGAATAAATTTATTTACGTATTTTAATGTACACAATTGAAATATATGGCGGATTTATTGTTACGATAGCAATGTTTTACAGTCAACCATAATACCAGTCCAGCCTCGTTCGACGAACGACCGAGAATTGAAGTCAAGTCAACGTGGTGTGCGGTGATATTGATTATTTATAAAATACAATATTTCTCACATTAAATACACTGCTCTCAATTGCTATTATTTTAAATGTAACGACACACGGACGGAGGAACGAATAAAGGATAGAAAGGATGAAATTATAATACACTTTAAGTTATATATGTCAAGTTTTATGCTAACTTGGTAAATTATGCAAATAAGGAATAATTGTACGTTAATTATCGAAAATAAGTAATCACACACTAACCCATAAGTTTTAAACAGGAACTTAGTCACTTAGGTAATTATTGGTTCACTCGTCTTAACGGGAAATTCAAGATGGATAAATAATTTTTTTTGTGTGGTAATTTTAAATATAACAAATATATATGTTTGCTTGCGCATTATCCATAAAACTTTCCGATCGTATCTCGGCAAAAAAACATAAGAAAATATGTGGCTATAAAATCTATGCTCGGTTAACGTTATTTATACAATTTATAAGCGGAAATAAAGTGTTTCCTAAGTTAAATAAAATGTGTTTTCAACATATTATAAAATTTTCACAAGTACAAAAAAACTTCTGGTGCGTTTTTTCCCAGCAATAAGATATATTTTCGTAAATATTTAGCGTCATGTAGTTACTTGCGTATCTTCTTCATTTTGCTCTTTATATCGGAGTGATACTTTTGCAAATTGTTAATTTTATAGCTTTACGCTTCGTTTTCATAACTTTTCCGAGTCTTGTCAAGAAACATGTTTCGCGCGATTGGAAAATCAATTGCAGGTTCATTGTTCGTACAGGTAATATTGAGCAGCGTTTTAAACGTGAAATTATAAGGAGAGGACAATCGTATTAATAAACTTTAATAATTATTTTGGATAAATTTAAATGTTGGCTATTAATAAAATGTTAAATAATTCCCATTACACTTCTCGTTCCCGCGACATGTTTCCATAAGAAGTCGCCCTTAGGATAAATATAATTTAAGCAGATTAAGGCAATTGATGTATTTCTTTGCAAGAAATTGTAATTTTTGCCAATAAAATAATGTTACATGATAATCGTAAAACTTTTTATTAATATAAAATATAGAATAACCAAGAGTAAAAATGAATGCAGTACAAGATTTTCAAAACATTATTAAAAATACCTTAAGTGATATAAATTTCTGAAAATATCACACAGAGAAAAAGTAATATGTATCGGTTTAGGAAAAAAATATTAATTGTAATGTAATTCATGTAATAAAATGGAATTTTATCATTTGAAAATTGAATCGCTCTCCCAGTGAATATATTGTATTTAACATTATACTTTTTAAAAACTTTTTATTCTTGTTTATTGCATTCGAACTTTGTGACAAAATATTAATCGCGTTATCGATGTCTCCTAATTTCTATTTAACCCTTTGAATTTAACCCGTTTTCAACAAACCGTTAATAAGTCTGTACATTTATTAGCGCCGGTATTTACTGCCGTCGAATATAATTAATGTTAGTGAGCACATTAGCTACCGCCAATTTCCTATTAACTTCCTCAAGCATGCAAAGTACCTACCCGTTGAAGTGCCGTAATTGGGATGCTAAATTTAATTCATCAACGTAGTCTGGATTGATTTACCTTGCTTACTAAAGCCAAACGCTTCTAGTTGTTGATGTCCCTCGTCTATGTGGTCGTTGCTTACACTCCAATCTTTCAATACACAGTCTTTGATAAAAGTATTTATTTACGTTTGATTTTTAAAACAATGTGGAAAAGTTCAAATAAATAAACATGGTTACATTATTAAGGTAATGCAATTGTTTTACATCTCAAATTACCAAGCTGTGACAAATTATATGTATTTCGTATTTCAATTAATAGGATAAACGGAAGTTTATATTTCAGTTCGGAATGAAAGTCAAGGTATTTTTTTAATAAAATCAACAGGCACAATGTAAGATATTTCTTTTTCTTACATTCTACTTTAAAAATACACTTCATCTTTTCATTTTTCTGGTCCATGCAATGCTGGTGCAGAACTTAACAACCTTATGAACAAACTTAAATACCAACTTGATGAATATAGACCAATTAAATGTTTATGAGCATTTCTTGTTACCTGAAACCATTTATAAGTCAATATTTTAAAGTGTCCTACTTTAAAATATCTGAGAAAATATATATTTGAGAAAATATTTTAATTTCATCTAGTACTAAATGCATCAAAAACGACTGATTTTTGGGAAGTGAATTGTGATCATTATGGAGAAAACAGTAATTAACGAATTCTAAAATAGTTAAACTTATTTCGATGCACGATATATTTTTATTAGTGAAGAGTAGGTTTTAAAAACGCTCCGTGCTTTAGGAAATACCTGCGGCAGTATATTTCAACTTGAAGAACACTTTATGCATTATTTAAACATACCACATTTCTCAACTAATTAGATAATTTAAGCACGGTATTCTTAATCTGAGTAACGATATAGGAGAGGACGTTCTGCGATAAAATGTCAATTCAATATCGTAAACCTACTTTTGAATTGAGGCAATATGTACCTATGAGCGAGTGTGGTTATAATGGAATTTCGCAAGAGGGTAATAGCAAATCATTTTACGTGAATATCTGTTTTCTCGAAATATTTATAGTGCATAGATATCCGTAAAATTTAAAAGTGTAGATTGGTGTCAACAATTTTAATTGCCGAATAGATAAATGTCGTATTTGAAAGATATATATTTAATCGTAGTATAATAGGTACAACGGTAACAAGTGATGAAAGTTAGATAAACAATTATGAATTTAAAATTCGAGTCTATGGATTTTATTTTAAATTTGTCGATGAAATGGAAAACTGATGAAAAATTAATAAAAATTTAACATGATATTTTATAGGAAAGTCAAGAAAAAAGCTGCTGCAGTTTTCTTCCACTCACTATACGAATAGAAATGCATTTCCTTTTCAAATGTATTTAAAGAAGAGTAGATCGAAGGTTTCCTCAGAGATGTCAACGGATGTAATAGTATATTGATTATAGTGGAGACTACTTTGAAATACAATAAAATATTTAGAATCAATTAAATTGAAGTAAAATAATATAAATTGTATGCCTGGTTTCATACTTGAAAAATTGATGTTTCCAGTGTTATCTGCTATGGAGATATTACTTCATTCTTATTTTTTTCGTTTTTATATAAAATGATTACCGGGTTTTTTGACATATGTCTGGAGTACTATATAATATAGTAGAATTTTTACCTTTGAAATAATACTCTACACCTATCCAATATATTTTTATATAATTCATGTATGCGCAATTTTTATAAATGTAAATAAATTCAGTTGTTTATACAAAGAACTTTGTTTTATTAATATTATTAAGCCCAAGTTTAATTTTCTTTAGTTCAAGACAGACAGAATACAAAATTGTTTAAAGTGTTATATAAATTTTCCGTCGTCTAACGAAGAATTTACTTAAGCTTAATATATTTTATCACCGTAACTATTCAAATAATTCTTCTGAGTTTGGCACTCTGAATCGAGTAATAAATTAAGTACTAAAAGTGAAGATTTGTTATAAATGATTATGGAGTAAGTCTAGTTATTGTCTCGTGTTAAATGCAAAAGTTATTAAGGAAAATATTGAATAATGAATTTGTCGTTTAAAAAAATATATGATTCTAATAAAATAAATATGTAGATATTGAGTAGATACTCAAAAAGTAAGCCGAGATGAACAAACGCTTTTAATTTTTTATGAACAGTTATATTTAATTCACATGATGAATATTTAAAATACCGTATGTTGTATTGTTTAATTTAGATTGCACGTCAAATTGATACCTTTATATGTTTCAAATCATAACCTTGATCTTTTCATGTCCAATTTGTTTCAAAAATATATATCATACTTATTCCTAAATTCATTAAATCATATGGTATAAAAGTTTAAACGATTGCGTACATACTCATGAGTTCTATTGACTCTGAAATAATTATAAATTAGAGAAAATAATTAATTTTATAACGAAATTCTAATAGGCGCAGGCTTGCAGGTAGATTCAGTACGAGAGGCCCTCAAGTTTAATTTGATGTATCCTTTAGCTACCTAAGTTAGATTCAAGTAAAGTTTCGGTTATTGCGAATGACGTTAGTTGAGAATTCGTTTATAATCATTGACAGATCCATCATGATATATTATTTTTGTATTCGTCCATAAAAATTATATTTAATCGAGTACTACATTATCCTTCTGAAATATTTCACCGACTATAAATTTTGCGACTATAAATTTTGTTATAATATCATTGCTTTAAATAACTTCATAGTCGGAAATGAAAAACATTAATACTAACATGTTAAAAAAAGGAGTTTAATAATATTATTGCGTGGAATAGATTTTGACCAATATTGAAGTACCGTGGTCTGAATAACATAATATATCATTTAACTATTGACAAAACGATAATTTTATCGTCTTCGTCTATATATATATACATATATATATATATATATATATATATATATATATATATATATATATATATATATATATCTTCGTCTATAGTTAAAACGATAATTTTAAAAATAGAATCATATTGAAAATAATTCAATTTTTCCTTCGACTACAATTATTTTGTTACTAGGTTATAGTCATTAATGTACTAAGTATTTATTCTGAAAAATGATGTCTTCATATAAAACAATATTTTTATATATTTTAGCTTTATTACAGGAACTTATATCAAAACTAATCTCATAAATTTTGATAATATAGAAAATAACCGCAGGCAAACAAAGTGTCTTGATGCAAATAAAACCAGCCAAGTCCTTATTAAAACAAGTACCAAATAGGGTTACTTAGCTGTCAATATATCCTGATACTCAAGTTGATCAAACAAAATTAATTTTCAAATTATTGTCAAATGCCATCTAGAATCTATTTGCGTTTTCTAAACCATGATTTACTAGTAGAAGAAGGAACCATTGCACAACATTTCGATTTTGTGAGGACGGTGGAAGATCGTAAGTGAAATTTTAATTTACTTTCGAAAGATCTATCAAAAAATACGCCAATTAAAAGAATAAGAGGAAAAAATGTATTGCCTTTATTATTCATATTTTCATCGTGTTATATTGCATTTATTGTTTAGCACAACATATATATTATATTTAATCAGTGCGTTTTCTCTAAATCTCGTTATAATAAATATAATTTTTGAAAATATATTTTAAATTTCGCATTATCTCTCATCCATTGAAATTAATTTAGTTTAATTGTAACATTTTTAGGACTAATAATAATTAAAAAACAGGGAAAGTTCATTCTGGTTTTCTGCATTTTATCCATTCTGAAATACAGAAAACCAGATGATTTCCCCAGGAGTACCTGTGCAATGTTATCTGTGTATGTATGTATATATATATATATATATATATATATATATATGTATATGTATGTATATATATATATATATATATATATATATATATATATATATGTATATGTATGTATATATATATATATATAATATATATATATATATATATATATATATTATTGTATCTAGACGGTTCCTGTCATAGGACAAACGAATCTTAACCATAATAAATAAGTTGGCGAAAAGCAAGTTCAATTTTTGAATGTATTATCCATATGAACAATTATCATTTATTTATTATTATAAATTAGGCTCATTGTCATTATGCTTTCCAAAGTGAAGAGTTATGATAGAGCACGTATGATAGATCTAATACGTAGAAATATATTTGCATACGGTGTAAGTAACAAAGTAATTAGCGTTTTTTTCCAATTGGTTACTCAATGGTAGTGGATTAGAGTAATAAGTAAAATTTAAATTAGAGCTAATGTAATTATATAAATATTTTTGGGTTAAAAACTTTCCAATTTTTAATGTGCAGGTTGTAGGAAATGTGTCTTCTCTGAGTTAATTTTTTTCTGAAGAATCCATAAATTTTAATTTATCAAATATTCTGAAAAAATTGGATCGACTCATTATTATAATTCAGCAACGCAATATAGACATTTTCCCAATAAATAGATTTTTATTTTATTACTTATTTTTTAGTTTTCAACAAAGACTTGGTTTAACTTCTAGTCATATTCTTGATATTGTCATTATAATCATTGTTGTCTGGAAAACAAACGGCACTTCCTATATTGTTTAAATAAGACATTATACCAAGGGGAAAAATACAAAATCTGAACTTAAAACACTCAAAAAAATATATAATATGAAACAGTCAATATTTAAACAAATATGATGAAGCATATTACAAAGGACAGTTAAAGCCAGCTGCCTTCAACGACTATTTGCATTTTTATTTTTCTAAATTGCTATTTAACTATACTGAAAACTTTTAACTTCACACGGTGTCCAACACAATGAAGTATTGCTTGATTACACCAAGTGTTGTATAAATATATATATATATATATATATATATATATATATATATATATATATATATATATATAAATATATATACTATAGGAACTTCAAGTTGATAAGGTATTCGCATAGTAAATATTAATATTTTATAAACCGAATGATTTATTAGAAAACACTGCAAAATATATTAAACTAAAATTTACTTACTGTGAAAATTTCGTTACTTTCTTAGACGGAAATTTATTTCCATTCATTAAAAATTTATTTCTGATGAACATATTTATTATATTACCTTCGTTCTATTTTTTAATAGTCAAGATTATAAATTGTCATATACTCATTTTTTTTTCTCCGTTTTTAAACTCTGTACATTTTTTTCGATATCGCTATATTTTCTCATGGGGTATCTTATTTTTGGCCAGTTCATGTCATTATTAATATGAATATAAAAAATTTGTTTTAAAAGTTAATCTTTAACATTATATGATCATTGTCTGTTTCCTTCGTTGGCATCGCTTTTGTGGTAGTCTGAAATACTCATAGAAACATCCATCGACCATATTTATTCAAATCACATCATTTTTATTCAAATCTTTCAAATTGTTTCAAAGGTTTTAACTTGAAAAGAGGATTTCTTGGAAAGAGGAGAAATAGAAAATAATTCTACAAATTTTTAACTCATGTATTTATGTCTAAATATAGATTTCTGAAACTCTGCTCTTAACGGATAATATAGATTAGCCGCGAGGAAGTGTTACGAATAATTTAGATTAGAAGTTCAAAATAAACCAGGAAAGGAGAAATTGACGCCTTTTTCTTAATCTTAGTTGCAATAAAAAGGCCATCGAAGATATATTTTGTAACGACAAATTACTTTCGTTTCCGATTATAGCTTAGTATGATGTCTTACTAAATGGTTTTTTATTCTATAATTTTAGGGTTCTAGGTAACGAATGATACGTTACCAATGAGCCCAAAATTATAGTATAAAGAGGGATTTTTTAAAAGAGTTTAGTAGGAAATGATAAATTTAAGACAAACACATAATATTTATCTAAAACACTTAAAAATTTATTAGTATCCGTACCAGACTGAAAGAACTGTAGCGCATATAATTTCACTTAAATGAACATGAATTCCGGCAACTACTTAGAGCAATAAGTAAATTTTTTTTCACTATTTAATATCATGTTGCTATATCATCTGGATATTTTAAAACACCGCAAGACATGATAATTTTACTTATAATTCGTAATATTTTTTTAATTAAAATTCGTTCTATTTTGTGAATTCCCAAAATATTCGTATGCTGAAGGCAAATAATGGAATTTTGCATCAAATTTTTTAGCTTTCATATTAAATTGCATATAAATATTTCACAAGATTTGAAAAACCTGTGAAAGGCAAGCAACGCTTAGAAACTTATACCACAAAGACACAAAAATTTCCTGTCTACTATTTTTAAATTAAAATTTTGATTACTTTCATTCAGTTGTAAATAATTCGTTAAACGTTTACGTATACAGACTGTCCCTTAAAAAAATGGAGTATAGTGGGGTAATTATTTTCCTTACTAAAGGAGGAAAATCTTCAATTAAAGTCTCAAAAAAGACAAGAATGTACTAAGTTTGTTATAATGATTCCAATAATAATACCATCATTATAATTAATTTTTTTGTATTTATGCATGAAATTTCACAACAAAAATCTGGTTATTTGATTATAAAGAAATTGGTTATGTAGGTGTAAATGGAATATGTCCTAAAAATTTCTAATAAATTTATTTAAAATTTTAAATTTCTAACTCTAAGTGATAATTACTGACTTTTCATGGCAATTACTTTTTTTCATGTATATTTGGTTGCTTCAAACGATGGAGTCGCGTACTGTCTTTTCAATACTTTTCCATACTTTGCTTTTATAACAGGTACATGTCATACAGGGTTAGTACCATAAAACTATATGCAAAATTTATGCAACTCAATTTACGGTTCGGGTCGAAACACAACATGTTACATGCAGTTTCCTTCCATACCATTATAAAAAAGATGAAAAAATACAATTTGAAATAAATGAATAAAATTCTCAAAAAGCTAATGCGTTTTTGTGATATTTTTAATCAAGCAAATATAAATTAATTTATCATTATATAACTTAACAGACAGAAGCTGTTAATGCGATGCAACAAGTTTACCATATTAATATATATAAAATATAAAATCATATATTTTTCTTAAAAATAAAATTAAAGGAATTTTTTCGAAAAAATGTGAATAAGATACGAAATAAGTTATTTGTCTGTTTAATTATTCTTTATTTTTACTGTCTCATTTTAAATGTAATAGAAGTGTATTTTATTGAAAAAATTCCATTGTTAAACATAAATACGTCCATTTTTATTTAATGTTTCTGTCTCCTAATTATATCGAGGTATATTTCTATAAAACGATAATATTCAGAAACAAATAAAAGAAAGAAACAGTCGTTTGATCGTTACGTATTTTACATGTCACATTAATTAAAAAACAAATTTCAGTTATAAGCATATTATGAAATGTCTGAAGATCACCTTCTCTTGAAAATTATGCTCATTTTTTATTGGTTACATCTTTATCGCCTTAATGCAGTTATTTATCGGGCCATAATACGGGGAATTATAATCCATATAGGCGGATAATTTTTCCTCGCCAAACTGCGCATGTATGATTAAATATTTTTAAACAGTCTGTTTTTTACCTTTATTTGTCGTCTGAAACCAAAGCGTGATATAGAAGAATTATTCAAAATTCTCAAATTTTTAGTCACTTTATTGAATCCTGTATCAAATGTAAATATTCATGGTTGAAATAAATAGTCGGCTTATGACCAATTTTTATTATAAATGATATTAGAAGTTTCCATGTATCTAAAATCAGTGTAATGAATGGCATATATTTTCACACAATTAATTTGTCTCTTATGGTTTTGACGATTCAATTTTAATTTTCAAATTTAAGTAAATGAATGAATTCAAAAAATGAATTCAAATTTAAGCAACGAAAGTCTGCAAAACATGAACATTTAATTTTACGTTGATCTACCATATCCTAACGTAACTCTGTGATTTATCTAACTAATGTACAAATTAGTGTTGAAAAGAAGTATATTTTAGTATTATTTTTTAAAATTTCAGTTAAAAATATCAAATACTAATAGTGCTTTAAAAACTGTTCAATAATAAGCCATTATTTTTTTGAGGTTTTATTACGCTTGTGATATATAGATGTACATACATATATATATATATATATATATATATATATATATATATATATATATATATATATATATATATATATATATATACATATATATATATATATATATATATATATATATATATATATATATATATATATATATATATGTATATATACATTTGTAAATGTTCGTCACAAAAAAACGGATAAGGAGCAAAAATTATAAGAGGAAAATCAAAAATTCTACTCTTAAAGTTTAGTCCAAGTTGATAGTAAGACTGTTCTAACAATTATCAAGCGAGCCAAAAGTTACTTCTATTGCATTATTTTATACTTTTTCGGGTAGTTGTAAACTACTTACGTACGAAGGAAATGCATTACTGGGGAAAAGCTTTGCAGACACAAAGTTTTGTTCCTTACTTGAGAGATCAATTTTAAAATTTGTATAAAATTATGAGAACAAGATTTATATACATATTTTGCAAATTTGTGTGTATAATGAATGACAATGTGATAATTCAGACGTTATTACATATTTAAAGTATAGAAAAAATAGCTTGCTACTTTAAATTATCTAACAAATCATTTTAAATTATCTGATTAGTCCTGAATACAATTTGTCTGCACTCGAATACAATTTTCTTACCTTGACGGTTTTAAAATATAATTATTACAATTTATTCTTTTGTCTTTACTTTTGTTTCTTATTACTAATTTAGGTAATATTACTAATTAGTTTCTTATTACTAATTTAGGTTAAAACTAATTTAGATAATGGTTACCAAGTACCATTACCTAAATTAGTTTTAGACGCACGGTGATGTAAATGAAAGCTATTATAATATTAGAAACAATTTGAAATTGTTCCTTTTTATATTATTTGATTATGTCAAAAAATATGCGTTCCGTAAAAGTATACAATTTGGTTCAATGCTGAAAAGTTTAAAAGAGAAATTAAAATTTTAGAAAACTAGCGACAGGTAGAAAAATGTGTAATATTTTACTAACTTTTGTTGCACATCTACCCAATTACATATTACGCAAAAAATAACAAGTAACGCTTTAAATATTGATTATGCAGATTCTACTACATGTTACGACTACAATTTCACTAAATGTAGATTCCGCTGTCTTTAATATAAGACTGCCAAAATTTATTTTAAGATTATAAAACATATTTTGTGCTAACTCCTCCCAAACCGAGAGGCCGCAAAAAGTTTAAAAGTTTTATCGAATTAGGCTAAGTTAACAAGTATTTCGAAATAATCGTGGTTGGAACAAAAATCCCTCTTTTTATTTTGTAAAGTTCATTGCCTGAAGAGTCCGAACGGAACTCTATTGATTTCGCTCTACTGTCCGCCCTTTTGTCTGTCTCCGCCCACTAGTTTCTAAACTATAAAAGTTACATGCATTTAATTTAGACAAATTATTTAAAATGATAACTTTCAAACAAAGCCGAATTAAAATTTTGGTCTTAAAAATATTTCTTAGTCATAAAAATATTTCTTAAATTTCTTCATGAAAATATTCTTGTGCACGTAGTAAAGTCGAAACTAATTATATGACTCTTGAACAAAACTTACCATTTTATGTCCCTTAATATTAAAGAAAATATCTGTTGTGTATTTCTATTGTACATACCCCTGTGTCTTTCAATTCTGGAAAGAACGCTGCACGGGATTTCAAAATTATGACTTATTTAAAAAATTATTTCTTAATTACGATATAAAAATAATATATAATACATTTTGGTTTATGCTCCAAGTCTACCAAGACTTGAATATATAAACACATTATATCGATATAAACAAGGACATGTAGATACATGAACATGTATCTACATGACGTAAACGTTTTACGGTCGACGTTTTATCACTTTACAATATAAAATACAGACAATGACATTGATAAATAACAAATTAAATATTAACTATTTACGAATCTTTAACTTGCGTGAATTAGTTCTCTTCTGCTGAACTTTCTTCTTCTCCGCTGCTGCATAGTTCCGTCTACTCGATTATTAGTTCTTTTCTACTAAAAGAAAACTTTTAATAAGTATTTTTATTAACGCACAAGCCACTCAACAGACGTTTTCAAAGCTTTATTCAGGGGTACGATCGAAATAGTTTTACTTTCATGATAAATTTTAAGTGGTTAATGTATGTGTATAGCAAAGGGAAGAAAATTACTTTATTTGTTTAGTGAGAGTTTACTTCGTACTTAGTACACGATTCAATATTATGACGGAATTGTGAAATAGAAATCCAAATTAAATCTAAATCAATGTAATCAAGATTTTTAAATTAACACATAAATAATATAGCTTGATATTGAACAGTAACAAAACTGAAATTGTCTGTATGCACGTTTTGGAGTATAATATAGCTACAATAAATACTAAACTAACCAATAATCGTAATCTATCTTGTTCGTAAATATATTTAGTTTCTTGGCACATAATTATTCATTTTCTAATATTTGACTTACGTTACTACAGGCCCAAGAATTTCAAAGTCCCCAAAGTCGATTATTAACATGCACACAGGTGAAAATTAATCGAATGTGTTCGATAAAAAACACTGAAACTGAAACATACACTCTGCCGTTCGCAAAAAAAAATAAAGTTTACACTTCAAATTGATTTTTTTCATAAACTTCCATACAAAGAGAGGCTAACAATATTGTGCGGTGGGTTTTATTTTAAGTCAGATATTTGGATCAAAATAATTAATTACAAAATGTGAACGTAACCTAGACTAATGTAAAACGATGACTTTTGATTTCGCAAAACGACTGAAGGTTAAGGTAGATGTACTCATTTCTCTCAACGTGGTATATTTAGTAAGGTATTTGCTTACTTTAATCTGAATCGTCTGGTTCACGAATTGTCTTAGATTTAGGTGACATAGGTGATTATGTGACAAGAAGTATGTATACAACTTTGATATTTAACTATTATTATCTAAAATGTAGGCTTAAATTGGGAAAAGTATAGAATTTATGAGATAATATCATATTTAAATATTACCGTATTGTAAGAATTTAAACACGAAGCACACGCAGGTTTTTAATGAAGATGGAGAAAGAAGTAGTGACATGAATGTCGTTCACCAAAGAATTTGATGTGTAAACCTTTCATAAGTAAAATGTTCCATTATCTATGAAACAATTTGAATTGTCTATCGAATAAAGAAGGCGAGCACTCTTCCGGAAGAGCGGGCGAAGTGACTTGATCTTCTCATTATTTTCTCTCCTAAATTTAATCTCCAGTTGCAACACTGGTGCAAACTTTATATAAGATAACATAATGTTAATCGATATACCTTTTCTTTCGTACTTTATTCTTTTAACATTGTTTGTAAAGTAGAATTATATTTAAATATTGAATGTGGTATGGGAATATTTAAAATCTTTAATGATTAATAAATATAAAAACATAAATGAATTACATACATTAAGTGACAATATTGTAGATTGGCGTTCTTCTGTGAAATGTATGTGTATATATATATATATATATATATACATATATATATATATATATATATATATATATATATATATATATATGTATATATATAATACACGTATATGTATATACTTATTGTTTATTGACTGTAAATATATTTTATTATATGCAATATTCTTATTCATGTAATCAAATGCTTTAGTAATTTTATGGTCTTAATTGTTTTCGTCTTATTCTTATTCTTAACCTTTTCTTTCTTTTAAATTGTTACACTTAACTATACAAACAAAATTTTATTGTTAAGATAGAATATTTAGGTTTGAACTCAATTTCGAAACTGTGGTGGAACTTTACTATGCTTTTTCGAAATATGCATAGTAAAGTTCCACCTTACAATCTCAACTTTTCCAATCTGAACGAAAATCGGGCACGCCATATGTATTAAAAGAGCGATTCCCCGACCTCAATTCGGTTTACTTAATTTATTTCACAACTTTTCAACCACGCTTGTTTGACGAGTGTTTGGGTAAATAATTTCAAAGCTAAGTCGATCTATAGGCAGTGGGTTAAGTTTAGACGACTAAATTTTCGGTTTTATCTATGTCTTAGTAACGAAGATATTTTATTTACCTTTAAAATTCATTTTTTCAGTAAAAGTTATTCAATAACTTTAGTAATATAATTACCAAATTCTTACCGTTTTACGTTGTCAACGTGAAAAAGTAATAAATCATCTATCTAATAATCTAATATGGCTTATATAAAAGTTTGACAATGAATTAAATTTGAAATCATGTCTAGAGAATAACCAACATATTTATTTGTGAAAGTCATAAGACTGTTTTCCAATAACTGTTTCAAAAACTTTTTGGAGGCTCACAAAGTTGCTTCTCTTTGGGTCTTATGAAGCCGTACATTGTGACAAAAGAAAGTTGTAAGGCGAAACACTTAGAAATGAATAAAAAATTGACGAAGGCGCACAAGTGTAGAAGCCTTGTATAGTTAAGTATTTACGAAAAAAAAAATATTTGTGAAACATGTTACTCATTGAGTTATTCGTGTACTCACGACTACTTTGTATTATGTGAGAGATATATTTTATCTCCAAAAATATTTTATTTCCGCTTGTAAATAAGATAAATAAAGTTGTACCCTTTATGCTTTATCGAAGTATTTTGTTTGGAATATATTTTATTTTCTTGGGTATAATTATCACGATGATAATATACGCATATTTACTAAATATATGGACATTTATTTACAGAACTGTCTACTGTGTAGCAACATTTATGTATATATTGTGTACACAATATATAAATTGTTACACTTAACTATACAAACAAAATTGTATTGTTAAGATAGAATATTTAGGGTTGAACTCAATTTCTATTTAAAAAAAATACAATTCTTTTGCAAAGAAATACTTTTTCGAAATATGCATAGTAAAGTTCCACCTTACAATCTCAACTTTTCCAATCTATATTTGGCTTTATAAAATACGACCAGATTTATAAGTTTAGATTACGGCCTGGTTATTTGGTCATTCATAGTCAACGTAATCTTTACATCGCTATATTTCTTTCTAATATTTCAAACAATCCGCACATATGCTCAACATCAACACTAGATTGAACGATGTCTAAAAACCTCGTAACTAAACATTCGTGCTCAATTTGTTCCGCCCGCTTATGCAATATATTAAAATCACCATCTAAACATGCTGCTTGTTATGTTAAAAAAATAGACATTATGTAGGTATTGTTATCTTTTATTCAAATTTAATTTGCTGCTAGCCTCGAATTTTTTCGTTTTCGTTTCGACATCAGTAATTTATCCCTATAAATTAACTCAGCAAATTATTGATAATATTAGGAAGTCTATCAAATGTCACTAAAATGCGTATAGTTTTTGATATAAATAAGTGAAATAAATGAACAATAAAAATGTAATTTTTCCAAACTCAAACATATCCTAATACATTTTTACCGTCCAAAATATTGCACAGGAAAATGTTCTATATTATTATGTACTTAAACATATGTAGCGTACATATCGCTGGCTATTTTGACAAGAATACGACAGGACCGACAACCATAATGCCCATAATAATAATTTCCACAGGAATAAAATTGTAAGTTTGGCCCTGGATATTTAGTTTCGTCAAAGTTTGTATTAAAGGAAATTTTGGAATGATCAGCTTCTTCTCCTGCTGCCTCGAACATGCTGTGGTCTATTGCCAGCTTCTATTTTTTACTGGTGTTCCTCACCTGTTGCCCCTTTTCACTTGAAAAACTAATCACGTTATTGCAAAATTTCGAACAACCTTTCTTAATCTATTTGTAGCGACCTGCAATAGGTATATATTATATATATATATATATATATATATATATACACAAATATAATTGAGTTACATTTTCTGTAGGCCGTCGTTGACCATCCCAGTCGAAGTATTTTCATGCCCAGAGCAGAGGTTCATCAAAAATGCGTCCTGATCTTTGTTTTTTGTTTCGTAGAATTCTTCGGGAAAATGGCGAATATCACGGAGCGTTATTTTTTGTGTATCATCAACACCATGATTCTAAACTGATACTTCAGGTGGTGCTTTTGCAGAAAACTTAAAATAGGGAAAAGCTATATAATTAAAATTACCATAGTCACTACTATATTAAAATAGGTTAAAATCATTATCACTCAAATAAATTAAAATAATGACGATTGTTGCAAATGGACATAGTGACCAAAGCATTAATATAGATTTGTAATACCATCAATTAATAATATCCAAGAATTAGATATTATTCATTGATTATTTTATAAATTTGCATTACTTTGACACTTTTATGAATATTGTGCTATAATTTATTATCTTCAAATTATATCTCAAAAACCACTTTATTATGATATACTGTAATTACATACCTACATATCTGGAGGATATTTTCTTTAGTGATCGACTGACATTACTTCGTTTCTTAACCCGTAGAAGTGGACAGTAATTTTATTTTTAATTATTCAATCAGCAATATTTAGAAGTATTTGTGTGAATTCAACAAAAACAATTCTTCCTGACAGGTAGTTACCAATAATTGATACAGCGGTGAGACCGGCGATGCGTTGCGTTTTTAGATCAGGTATCATAGAAATACTGCCTTCCCGCGAATCACGCCTTTGATTAAAGCTTTGATATTTTTAAAAAGTATTTAATGAATGAGCGTAATAACATTTATTTGATTATCAGTCAAATCTAATATCAGCTAAATTGAATTGAAGATTAAATATTTAAAGTTAAATTATATCGCGCAGAATATATGTTATGTGAACCTCCAATTTAACTAACGCAGTTAGTTATTATAGGTAAGTATAATAAACTTAAAATCATAGAATATATTTACATATTAGATAATTACCTAAATAAAAAATATAAATAAAGAATAAATTAAATTAAAAACGTGTTGTAGATAAATTTGCATGGCAGAAAGTAAATATAATATACGAATATAGAATATACGAGAATAGAATAAAACTGGCTCGTAGTATTACTTTCTACGAGATAGTGAAACGTTTGCTTGTAAACGATACTTCTCAATTATCGACTGAGAAAATTATAACCATAATGGTATTCATACTAAAAACGGTACGTAATCGTAGCGAGGTTATAAACAGACAACTCAGTATAAAAAGGAGTCCAACCTGTGTATCTCGCTAGGATCGAGTGAGAACGACCCACATATTTTTGAAGACTAGGAAACTAAGAGGGTTCTAATAAAGCTCGACTACATAAATGCATAAAATGTAATAAAGGCATGCTTGGAATTCATTAATTAAATCAAATAACGTATCATATTTCCAACTTTGAAGTACTACGAGAATGAGCAATTTACATTTATTATGTGGGCATTTAATAAATTTAATTTTCATTGCAATTGCTAAGTAGTTTTGCTATATATAATTAACTCAGCAAATTCTGTTACAAATCTGCATTATTTACGACTATTTTGCCATCGTAATTTAATAACCTATATTATATTACTCTTATAGTACTTTTCATGTTCACATAATTTTAATAAGATCAGCAGGTCATAAATTACAATGCCTGTTATTTCAGATAATGTAATGATTATTTGAAAGTTAATAAAATTTGTTTGGTATACACACGAATACATTATATTAAAGTCGATGACTTTCGCACAGTTTTCCGTCATCCTGGACCCTCAGTTTGAGAAGTTGCCAGTTAAAATTAAAAAATCTGTGATGTTTAAATAATAGGAAGAGAAAAAAATTCACACAATTGCATTGATATTACCTTACTGGTATATGTTTAATTAAATAGTACGTACTCGCATCAATTCAGATCAAAAAGCAAACCATCTCCCTCGAATAGACTTGCATTTGAGGGAGATATTCTGTTATGATTCCATGTGGTATTTTTGATTTTTTTCAGGAATGTACTTCAAATTATATTAAATATACGTATAACTTCAAACTGTCGCCCAGCATTTCCGTGTTTATGTTATAAAATTAAACTGAAATAATAATTTTTAATTAATTGGAAATTAATTTTCTCTATAATATTCATTAATATGATTGGTTGGTTGAGCTAAATCTAATAATTCTGACCCAAAAATTTAAAAATATACTTTGAGCATTTCTCCAGGATACTTGACCGTTTTACTGGATTTTTCCTTCTTTCCATAAATTAATTATTATTAGTGCTTATATAACCACAAATTAGAAGTCAATTATATGTTACAATACAATTTAAATTCTGTAAATACAGGTATAGATTTAAAGACGCATAAGGGACTAGTGTTATTTTAGAGCTACGTCTAAGATTATCAATATTTAATATTGATTTGAAATGATTTTGCTAATTTAATGTTAACGGTATCTTATTCTCATAAATGCCTTTCTTGATGTTTAAGTGCTTTTAAATCTATGTAAATTTTTAAACATTAGATTGTATTGCGAGTTAAAAATATTAATTCACTTAAGAGCATAATTACTACTAGGTTAATAACTAGTAAATCCACCACACTTTTCCACCGATTTCTGAGAGTTATGGAAAATTTTGGAACCTCTGTTTTATGGTATATAATTGCGTAAATTTTCTACCCGACCTCAGTTGCTTATGAATAAAACATGGAATTCGATCTTTTATTCAGTTAGCAACTGAATTTAGATGAAAATATCACGAAGAGAATTTAAATGTTTCTTGCATTATGAATTCATTTACGGCAATAGGCAAGGTAATTTATGAAAACGATGGTCGATGGTGTATTCTCTTATGACACAGCTAGCGTCGATTCGAAAGATTTAGGAATGAAACGTAATTTCTCTAATTATCCTCATCCAGGACGCTCTTCAACATTATAGTTAGAAAAATTAAAACGTTTATTTGAAATCTTTTACTGGATAGCTTCAGTCAGGTTAATTCACAGCTACTATTATGGTCGTATATCATAATCAGAAAATAATTTCATGATTCAGAAAAGACAATATTTTGTTGGACTACCAGTGATTTAATATTAATGAACTGAGACATCGGATTTATTAATTGCTGTTTAATATAAATGCTTAAAAAAGTGTTAGTTTAGAAGTTCATATCGTAGTGTGCGTGCGTGCGTTTCGTGTGTGTCTAAGTGATGAGTACAATAGTAATGTACAAACAAAATTATATTATTACCTTTAATTGTTATAATTGTAATATTATCTATAATTATTATCATCACTTCAGTTAATTTTATATCGTTAATATAAGGAGACCTGGTCAAGCACGAATGAAACACGCGCTATGAGAATGACATACACATTTAGGCATTTATATACATTTAAAAGTACATTATTCCTTTGAAATTATTAAAAAAATTTAATTTTTTAAAACAAAATGATATTAAATAATACTGTAACAATATTAAAACAAAATGATATTACTAGTAATGAGATTTAATAGTTTCTAAGGACGTAAAAACTTAAGTTATCCATGAAGATTCTGTCGTTTATTTCCAATTTTATTTTGCACGAGATAAGATAATTACATGAGATAAGTGTACTAAATACTTAAATTGTTTTACAGTTTCAAAAGTATAATTTCGTATCTTCAGAGGAGATAGATCAGGAGTTTATTTGTTGATATTAAAATATCTCACTCGAACTCCAATTTAGGCCAAGCGAAGTTTAAAAACAAAATTACTTACTGAATTCGACGACCTGTCTTTGTATGTCCAACCATTAAGCCCGTTTCCGGAATGGATGACTAATTTTCATCATCTTTTTATACAAGTTCTATTTAGTAGGAAAAACTTATTAGGTTTTGTGTAACGTTGATTTACATTTAACTTAACAAATTTATTATTACATGAAATATTATTTCATTGCGATGATATTATTACGCGTTATTTTATAAATATTAAGAAAATAATGTAAAAAACTTGTTCGTTTCCTTGTTATATTAATGGAACAGAAAGAAATAATTGGCATAAGAAAGATTAAAACACGTAATATTAGTAAATTTTAAGTTAAAGTGTACAACAAGTTATATTTACAATTTATGAGGGAATTATATTATGTTAGTAAATGACTAACATACTTTCATTTCTTTTTTTTCATTATGGTAATAGTTTGAGCGAGATCGCATTGTTTCATTTTCTTAACTCGAAAACTGTCACCACGCCTTATTTTTGCACGTAGCTAGAACACCTCCTTGACAAGCTAAATTGTCACCGTCATCGAATTTGATGTTTTATTTGTTATTTCAACATTTACAAAATTTACGTAATGTTAAGAATTATCCTTAAAATTGGTTAAGTGCAGTAATTACAAGTGCGGTAGCCCCTCACATAGAAAATTGGCATTGGAAAGACATGTAACATATGATGTTTACTGTTTCTGTTTACAATTTTTCTTGATTTATATTAAATATATATTGTAATTCTTAAGCATTTCTGCTTTAAAACTTTATCTAATTATTAATATATTCCTGACCTGCATTACATTTTGGACTTATCTTTTCACCGTAACAAGGTGACAAAAGTTTGCAAGTCGTCAATCGTTTAAATATATAATGAAGGAATGGGGTGAATTTTCACCATACAAATAAAATTATTTATTTGATACTTTTGCGTGATATGTAATATAATGTGGAAATACTCGGCTTTTAGTTGTGTTGATAAGAAATTTACGTAAGTTAGGGAATGATCAATAAAAATATACAAAGATTTGATTGTGAACAATTTCACGATTGTCTTCCTATAAGAGCATTATGCCACTTTATATTAATTTTGCGTTTGGTTAACGTTCTAAGAAAAATGTTGGGTCTATTTGGATTTTAAGATAGTTAAAGTTGTTCGATTATATCATATTTCAGGCTTTTCGTCTATACAATCGTATTTTATTTCATTAGATATTCGTGATATTAAACGAGTATCTAACGAAATAAAATAAATTATAATGATATATATTTCAGGACCATTTTCGGGTTAAAGTTTAAGCATACGAAGATATAATATGTAATTAAAGATTAAATAAAGCTCTATATTATTGACATATAGTAAAGGCATAATTCATTTTATGTTGATGTTATTCAAGATCTAGCACCTTTCTTGTTTCAATAACTAAATTTGATAAGAAAATGCTGAAGCAATTTTAAATAAACATTTATGAATAGGATACAATAATTATAATAAAAATACCTTTAATTTTAAATATCACTTCCTCTTTCCACAAACACGTTCAGTTCTACTAAATAAAAAGTGTAAAAAAAATTGAATTGTCTATCTGCACTTTGAAATATTTGAATTATAATCGTGTATATATTTATTATATAACACCCAAGTACAAAATGCAACATCAAATTTTCAAACAAAATAGTAATAATTGAAACAGTAAATGGAATACGTTCAAATAAAGGAATAATGTGAATAGGTTCAAAAAGGTCTTCGTAAGTTTAAACAATATTTACGTTTAAATATTTATACATTAATATTTATACAAATACTTGTGGCCATTGCGTTAAGTCACGCCCCTAAATATTAGACCGCCTTTTTATTTTATTCTGTACTTTAATGTATCTACTTGATACATACGGCGGACTTATTGCGACGAGAGTAATCTCTTACAGCCAACCAGAATCGAATCCGTGTTCACCATCGGTGTGCGTCGTAGTCAAAGGTCGTATGCATTGTCATCAACCCAACACACTACGGTGACGACGCCGTTTTGGTTACAGTTATTAAACTGTTATATGTCATCTGTTTGTAATATACTATATCTGTGATATGGAATAAGCGACCGTGGCAAGATATGGTTGACTGCTCGGTCGGCGGTTTCAGTTTATATTTCTTAAAGTTTTGGGCTGTAGATAGTCACTGCTACAATTGGTATGCTGCCGCAATCTGTAGTGTCTTCAATATTTTGTATTATTTTGCAATTTGAAGTAGGTAATAATAATTCAGACAGTCAAATCTTCTAAACCCATTTACAATTGGGGATATTCAGTGAATAAAAATATTTCGACACTCCAAAAAATTAGATGTGTGTTAGTAGAGAATATAAGTTTGTAATGATCACGAATATCGTTGGTTTGAGAAGTTCGTTTTGAGAAAAATCCTATAATATGCCAGATTTAAACAATGATTTAATAAACTGAATTAGATATACCGTTAAGCTGCATGCAATTTAAGTTTAGTGCATTTGATTAATTGAAATCGAACTCATAATAAACACGAGACTAACAAGAGCACATTTAATTTGTAAAGAAGTTAATGTAACCAATAATTTAATTACAGACATATACTTCCAACAGTTATTTAATAGTGAAATTCAAAGCCTTGCATATATTTTCACATTTTGTTACTCGACTAAATTATATTTGCATTTTACGTTTACCACGTGGTTGTTTATGTTAATGAAGTATTTGGTAATAAAAAATTAGATTAAACTTTAGTCCTTTGGTAATAGTTTAATTAATTTTTTTTGGTATAAAATCTAGAATAATAATAGTCATTGTTAAAAATCATCATTTTATATATTCATAGTTTTTGTAGTTATTTTATATGCAATATTTACTGACTTTTCGAAATAAAGTACCCACATTTCAGTGACTGTACTAAATAATAATGATGTCGTATTTTCTCAAAAAAAATACATTAGAAGAATTATGCAAGTTTCTGTTTCAAAATCAAACCGGTTACTGCTTGCTTGTTATATATATATATATATATATATATATATATGTATATATATATATATATATATATATATATATATATATATATATATATATATATATATATATATATATATATATATAAATATATATATATATATATATATATATATATATATATGCATATATGTGTTACTTAATATTTTACCTGAACAGAAATCGTCAAAGACGCATAGATGAATAAAGCAATGTATTCACTCTGACTGAATGATGATGGCGACATCACCAAAGTTCTTAAATCTGTAAATTTGAAATATGTGTTTTTGTCTTGACTTCTAGACGCTTGATATGAACGTTTGACGGAGGTTTTTCTAAAATTCGACACCTGAAGGGTGAAAAAAGGTATACGTTGGTATGAAGAATACTACTTTTTATCGTATTTACTTGAAATACGACACGGATACTTTACTAGGATACCCAGTTCAATCAAAAAACCCTAAAAATACGGCCATTTACGCCACATGTTTTGACAATCGCAAATAAATCAGAACCTATAGGGTACTTCCTGTTAATCTAGAATCATGAAATGTGACAGGAAGCAAGGTTTTACAGGATAAGTGTAGGAAAAAACTAAAAATTATATTTTTTATAAGTGCGCCTGTGAAAGATTAAGTAGGCAATATCATTTGGTTTTAAAAAATGTAATTTTTTGAATAGTTTCAAAGGAATAATGTACTATTAAATGTACATAAATGCTTAAATGTGTGCAGAATTTTCATAGTGCGATTTCCATTCTTGCTTGACAAGGTTTTTTTCCTTATATTAACAACATAAAATTAACTAAAGTGATGATAGTAATTATAAATTTTGTTTGTACATTACCATTGTCCTTATCACTTCCATACACACACACATTCTATATACACACACTTCCATACACATACACACACACACGCACGAATGCGCGCACGCACGCACGTACGCGCACTATAATATGAACTTCTAAACTAAAATTTTTTTAAGCATTTGTATTAGATAAGCATTAATAAATCCGCCGTCTCAGTTCATCAATATTAATTAGCGTGGTAGCCAAACAAAATATTTTCTTATATGAATCATGAAATTTTTTTCTGACCGTGATATTAACTGTGAATTATCCTGATTGAAGCTATCCAGGGAAAGACATCAATCAAACTAAATATAATGTTGGAGAGCGTCGTGGATGAGGATTATTGGAAAAATTAAGCTTTCATTCTTTAAATCTTTCGAATCGACGTTTGTCCATGTCAATATAATATACCATCGACCATCGTTTTCCATAAATTACCATCGCCTATTGTCATAAATAAATTCATAATGCAAGAAATATTTAAATTCGCTTCGTGAAATTTTCATACAAATTCAGTTGCTAACTGAATAAAAGATCGAATTCCATGTTTTATTCAGTTAGCAACTGAGTTCGGGTGGAAATTTGACGCTATTATATACCCTACAACAGGGTTTAGAAACATTTCCATATCTCTCAGAAATCGCTGGAAAAATGGGGCGGGTTTAATGGTTGTCAACCAAGTAATAATTATGCCCTTAAGTGAATCAATATTATTACCTCAAATTAGAATCTAATTTTGAAAAATTTATAATAATTTAAACATCAAGAACGGCATGTATGGAGAATGAGATTAAATTGTTGTTATATGTTTATTAAATATAATTTTAAATATAATCTCAAAAAATATGAAAAAGACCAAATGAAATCTTTGATGGAACATCTCCCTCAAATGCCAGTCCATTCGAGGGAGACGGCTTGCGCTTTGATCCGAATCGGTACATACTCTTTAACTAATCATATACCAGTAAAGTAATTTCAATGAAGTTGTGTTAATTTTTTCTCTTCCTCTTACTTAAATATCAATAATTAATTTAATTTTTAACCCACAATTTCTCAAACTGCGAGTTCAAGATGGCGGGAAGCTATGTGAAAGTGGATGTTGTAATCGTGTGTGTGCCAAACATATCTTATTAACTTTCAAATAATCAATACACTATCCAAAAGAACAAGTATGAAATAATGCTATACGTTACGGACCACGATCACCTGGTCACAAATTTGTAGTGGAAAAAATAATCGTATATCAATTAGTGAAATTAGTAAACCTCGAAAATACGTAAACATAAGACGTCATATGAAATGCTGTTTATTGGGATTCGACAATTATCGTGAAATAAATGACTGATTGTAACAATAATGGAAAAATTAAAAAAAACATACAGTGACCAAATAATAAATGCTGATTAAATATACAAAAATATTCTCATTTCTGTAAAGTTTAAAATTAAATGCCTGTTTCAAATATTCATAACGTAAAAATAAGGACAAATGAGACATTAAACGGTTATATATTACCGAGGAGTAAACCTACGTTCGATTCCGTTCTGGTGTCAGTCTATCCAGAAACAAAGTTAAACTACATCAAAATCTTTTTGTTTTACTACACAGAGTACGTCAAAACAATAGTTAGCGGCTATCTTTTCGATAAAAACAAACCGCTTTTGCTTGCCGGGATATTTTAGATTCACGCATCAAGCGATCCCTTCAAATATCTGAACGAAAAGTTCAAATTGGTGTCATATGTATGGTAACATGTAGATTTTTCATGTTGTATTATTCGTATCAATGTTCTGCCTTATAAAAAGAAATTATGAATTGACCAGTATCGTACAAAATAAGGACGTTTATGCGTCAACTTCCTATAATATCTTTCCTGACACAATACAGTTCAGGAAATAGGTTTTGAATTAAATGTATGATATCGATGCTGAATATATGTAATTCCTTATACCACTAAGCTTCAGTCGTAAATTTTAAATATATAGAATATATTTTTTGGAAAAATATTAATGAAATCTTTTATTTATTTTATCTATTTATTCTGTTTGTGTCGTTCTAACGAAAATGTATTTTTCTTGTGTATAAATAATTTATATTATTTCTGGTTTTGCTTTTTTCTTTTACAACATAATTCATTATTCGACAAATATCTTGGTTTCTGTTTGTTATTATTCTCTGCTTAATTATTTTTATATGGTTTCTGTTTATTACTATTTTTTTAATCTGAAATATACTTTACTTTCAAATTTACGTTTTAAATAAATTAGCCTTTGATTACAAAACTCACTCGTCGCAATCAATCCGTTATGTCCAGGGGAGTCGAGAAATTTTGACTGTAGATGCAGAGTGACTTACTCTAAATAATTTGGTATCAAACGAACATTGATGAGTGAACGTCTTTTCCTCTACTTGCACAGCCTTCTAGCTACACTTCACTTGGAGTAATAGAGCTATCATTTGGACAAAATTCTTTCTACTGTACGTGTTTTTTGTAGATTCACAATTATTTTCTTTGTTAATTATTAGACTCATATAGTATTTATATTACACGACACAATAAAATTATTATTACATTAAATATAATTTAAAAGACTAGGAAAATCGTTTTGATTTTTTTTTAAACATTACATTATCTAAAATTTAAAAAAGTTAAAGGCTAGAACTAAAAAAATAAAAAACAAACGCGATATATAAAATTCCTAAATAACAAATATTATTCGTTCATTGGTTTAAATATTACACAAATTGATTCCGTTAATCCAGAGTTTTCATTAAATAAATATGAAATGGAATAAATTTTAATTCATCTTTAGCTCGATTACTTTTTAATAATTCAAGAATAAATTACGTGGCAGAAAAACGCAATTAATAATGAAACTAAAAACAAATAGTATGACGTAACTGATAATGAAATTAAAAACAATGGTCTTTAATTAATTACAACGTTATATTGAAAAAGAGAAACTAAATTTAAGAGAAAATATTTGCAATTGATATGCTCAGCAGGACATTTTAAAATTTATCCGTAATGGGTTTGTTAAAAGGACTCCGGTAATACCTTTATGTAAATGTATGTAATTATTTTACAAATCATTACCAATTAATTAGTTAAATTAAGATAATTCCTATGCTTTCAAAATCACTTTTTATTAATTTGTCTACAATATATTAAATGGTATCAAGCTATCTTTGTGGTAAATTTATTTGAAAAAGGTATTATTTGCAAATTTGGGCATAAAAATAATATTTCTTTACATAATGCATTAAGATTCACAGTTGAAATTTAGGATTTATGTCTACATAAGCAGTTTTTATAGCTGATTGAGGTACGTATAATAGCCAAATAATAGTAATAACAAATATAAGTAACTCTAAGTATTTAATTATACGAAGTATTTCAATTATACCATTTCAAATATTAATATCATATCTATACCCTAGTAATAGATTTTTTGCCTAGTGTATATCCCACAAGTGTAATACACCATGAATTCGTCAATACATATGAGGGCGATTTAGACAGAACGTCTGATATTATCATAACATTAGGTTGCGTAGTTTCCTTCAAACAAGATAAATCATTTTTATAGTACATATAAGTTTAATAAGAAAAGAATAACGTGCAGCTATTATAAGCGCAACGTATGCCGAAAAATTAAACAAAAAGTAAAATTCAAGTAGTGCCTAGAGGACATGAAGAAAATTAAATGATGAATGAAGCTTTATGATAATAATGTTTGCATAAATAAACTTAATTTTAATTAGAGATTTTCATTCTTCGTCAGATAAATCCGTAAAACGAAATTTATAAATTTCCACTCCATTGGAATTTACACATAATATTGAACATATGGTGGTGTGAAAGGAAAAGACTGACGAGAAAACATGGTATTTTCAGCAATTAGTGAAATCTTCCGTGTTTTGGAATAATTTATAATTTATAATCTCCAGTTTTGCTCACGCTTTCATATAAGATCTTTTTTCGCTTTCGGTTTGGTCTCCCGTATGATTCAGCTATTTTTACGGGACTCAGAAAAAGGCATATTACTATCCTTTGCCGATTCCTTAAGGCGCAAGATATAAATTAGTCTAGGAGTATTTTCATTGCTATCTATTCTTTTGCCTTTAAGTTAGTTCGTGGTTGAAAACCATCGGCGCTATTACAAGCTTCTGCTTCCCCTACAAATCCACTCACGGAAAATATAAAAGGAAATATCAGAAATACATCAGGAAATATAGATGCATTAGTATTTTATAAAGTATAATATTTCGCTTAGCTTTCCCACACTGTGCGCTGAAAACATCGTTCTTAAGATTTTTATCTTAAATTAGATGATATTTCATGGGTTGAATTCAAGCAAAATTTCATCACTTTCTTCAGGAGTTTGTTTTCGAATTTAACTCCCATGACATTTTGCCGCTTTATAGTATAATCGAGTCAATTAAGTACTTCTATTAAATATTAGCCTAACAATGATCATTAAAATTAAACAATTACTTAATGGGAAGGTAATTAGAGATACTAAAGATAAATTAAATCATGTATTTACTAAAGTATTGAAGTGCATAATGAATTACTTTATAAAACAAATTAAACTAAAGTTTTGAATATTGACTAGTAAGCCATGCAAAAGAAAACTCAAAATGAACATAATTTGAGAAAAATATAAAATTACTAAAACCAAATTAAGAACTTAACAATTAAGTAATAGGCTTTAACTTATTTAGAAAATATCTATCCATGCATATGCACGTATTCATAATTAGCACTAACTATGGTCAGATATTATTTATATATTAATATTCCGTGCCATTAGTAGCTACGTAGTCTCAATCGAGTAAGTCTATCAAATGAGAAGTGGAAGATACAAATTTAGGGAATTCCAGTCCAATTAAAATGTCGTAACTTCAGGTAAAATATGTCGGGGTGCTTTTTTTCGGGTGAGCTTCTCCGAAAGGCCTAATTAATATGTCAGAAGATATTAAGAATATAGTCAATGAATCCTTGTGTGACGAAAATGTCAACAGACTTTTTTTCTTACTTTTTATAACTCTTCACACATCTGATAACATTTTTTTTTAATTGACAACTGCTCTATTATAGAAGAGTTCTACTATTTAAGAGTTCGGGTAGCAAGAGGTAGAGAGATTCCGGCGCTCTATGACCCGCTTTGACCTCGACGGAACGTGTTCGTCTCACAGGGAACGTGTTAGACTTACTATATTACACACTGTCTAGTACGCTCAAGACGTTTCAAGTATTCCACTGCGGCTGCGTCCCTAATAGAGCCTACGCGTTTTTTGACAACTGAACTGAAAAACGTGGAAAAATTAATCGTCATTATTTTTGTAACACAAAATAAGTTATACTGCAGTACGATAACCACGGTTTTTCTCGGCTACAATCAAAAAATTTCCACTACTTTATTTTTTAATTTTTAATGATATTAATAAAATTGTTGGCTTTGGCTACATAATTATATCATTATATAATACTGGAAGACAATATTCAATAACAACATGCTGCAAAATAGCCTTATTACAATTTTTTTTCAATGTAGAAAACGATTCAGAAAACACTTGCACTCTAAAAATAAACGAAAAATATTGTCATAACTCGTACTAATGGATGGTTAAAAAGTGAATAGTTTTAACTTTCAAAGAAGTTATTAACTTTGTGGTGTAACACTCATGTGTAGATTATCGAATGGAGTTCGAAATCTTATAATTTTAATCCAAAAACTAGGCTAATTTTAAATTTTTCGAGTCTTAATTAGTATTAAATTTTTTATGGCACGAAACTTGGTTATGGAGATTTATTTTTTCCGACGGCAATTCGCCCTTATTCTAAAAATTATTTTCCATGAGTGTGCATAATACGTGCGGTGTTTGAATTTCAGGCTTATTTTATATACTAGAATTCTTGAGATATTATTTATTATAATCAGAAGGTAGGTGATTAGCAGGCAGATGAAATAATGTGTTCGATAATAAAGGCTGTAGAACGATGGTCATACAATTAATATGGTAACAAGTGTTTCAATCTGTCAAGACGAGCAGATTACCCCAGTACCTATTTTCGAAGTGCCTTGCACTGTTTTTGAACCCTTAAAACTTCAACCTGGATAAAAGTTAAAAGCCCAAGTTTTGTGGAAAGAATTTATTCACTTAAGAAAATTACGAACGAAACTGCGGAAATTTTGCAATGAAAATTTGGTATATGAGATTTTTGTGTATTATATTTATGATGATTTACGTATTTGTCATAATACACAAGTCATATATCTTTATAGTTTCACAATACGCCCAAATTCCATTATATTCTTTAACCAAGATATCGATTTACTCGGGGCTTGGCTCTGCATGAACTTAAATAACTTTTTAAGAGTTAAATTATAGTGAATATTGTCAACATATTTCCATGAAATATTTATGTGGGATCAAATCTAAAAAAATTACCAAATGTTATATTTAATGATCGTTACGAAATTAACATGTAATCTAAACACTGAACAGTTTTCTTAAACTGGCGTATTTTTGGTAAAGAAAATTTTGGAAACATCTTTCCTCTGGTTCGAAAATTGTTTCCATTTTTGTTTTATTCTATCTTGTAAAAACAATCAGTCACCTGGTTGCATCTACTGAATGGAAGTTTTATTCTGATGCCAATGTTTAAAATTTACTTTAAAAGATAAACCAAGAATAAAATAAATGACATATCTAAATCTTTGTGATCTATTTGTGTGATATATAAGTTATTTATGAAAAATAGTCGAGACGATATCAAAATTTAGAACTTTAATTATTTTTCACACTTACTATTTATTCGTTTACACAAACTGAAGGAAAAACATTTAGAATTTCAAGTCATATATTTATAATGAAGTAAACTTCTCGTGAAGTATTAGTTATTAAAAGCTACGAAAAGTTTAAACAGCTCTCTATAGAAGAAACAACCATCTATGCCTTCAATACTTCTCATATTAAATTTAAATAAACCCCAATGGGAGCTTCATATTACAAATAATGCTGCTATTTTGCATTCGGCTTACTTCTTATTTATAATTTCACGTGTGTTTTTCTTATTTTCATTATTCATGCAGTAATATTATGTAGTCTTCTTCTTAGTTTTCCTTATTTTATTTTCTATCCTATTCTTACCTTATTAGTTCTTTTTATTGATAATAAAAACATAATCACCGCATCTCATTTAGTCTTTGTTAAAATTTGAATAAAATTGGTGAAATTGTTAACTGAAAAAAATTGTAAAAGAAAGAAAACTACAAATAAAAACAACTATCTGATCTATTAAGCAGCCAGTAACGCTGATTACATAGCGTTAAATAGCGCTCGAGTATTGTACGGCTACGAGAGTTTGCTAATTACCACATGGAGAAGACGGGGACGCAAAAATCCTTTGGGCAATCAAGTGAAGTTTGCTATTAATCACTATCCGTTAACCAATAATTTGATATACAATCTAGTAAAATGTTTACTCTGTAGATGGGCATACATATTCAATTTTAAGTATCCTGATATTTAAATATTTGGAATAACAAAGAATAAACAAAACCAAACTCAATACATGAATTAAAAAAAAAAATTTTATTTTTTTTCAAAACAAAAATTAAATGATGGGCCCCATTTAATTCTTCGTACATTGAAACTTTGAAATGGCTCTAAAAGTTCTTAATATATGAATAAAAATAATACATGTGTGCACGAGTGTACTCCTACATTTTTTTTAATTGTTTATATGATGGTTTTTTTCTTAAAGTATCTTTGTTAACAATGGAGATCTAGAAATATTTCGTATATGTGTTATGCGCATAAAATAAAGAAATTAATGCGTTATTTTGATGAAAATTATTAACTTCATGGTCATATTTACCACTGCACTATAGTCAAGTGCTGTATACGCTTGAGTCCTGGTTAAAAGGATATGAAAAATGAACTAGATGTAAAAATATTATGTTATAATTTATATTATCGATATACGAATGAACTATTTTTATCATTTGATTACTGACTCCTTTTGAAATTAGTAAACACTCTAGGTATCTCAAATTCATATTTATATAAAAAAATTAAATAATAGAAAAAGGAGACAGAAAAAATGTTAAAACCTAGAATAAACTTTTAAACCTTTAAATAGAGAAATAAACTTTAAAGATTTTTTCGAAAAATTGTTTATGTATACTTTTATCAATATAGCACTGAAAAATTTATCCTTTCATATAAAAAAAGGCAAGAAAACAGGTAAAAAGGTCAGCAAAGAAAAAAGATAAACAGGTACCAAAACAAGTAAGCAGGTAAGAAAAAATATCGGAAAAATATGTTACTTTTTTATCTACACACAGAAATGATTTCATTTATTTACTATTATTTCTAGTTGCATATACAAAAGGTAAATTTAAACCGGTTTTTCAAACTTTTTTTAGTCGTTCACAGTTTAAAACAACATTTTCTTAAAATAAATTTCACATATTTTTGGACAAATTTTCAGTGCAATATACTTTTGGTACTATTCAATCTGTATGAGGTCCAGAAAATAATTAAATATTTACGTCATCCGGAAAGTATGGACCTTCACCACTGATGTTTTGCATCAGGTAGCAAGACTTTGTCTCTAATAAATAAATTTGGGTCGCGTGTTGCAAAAGACCATTGCTACTATCTTGCGAGAGCGATGCCGGTAGTATGTAGCATACGCTCTCCGGAGAAAGGTGAAACTCTGCACCAAGGAAGCTCTCAAAGGGTACTATCACAAAAACCGGAGAAACAACAGACCCAGATTACATTAGATACGCATATTGCTATAGGAGATCAAAGAAACAGGAAGAATGAACTAGAGAAAAGTAAAGAATTTTAGCTATATTATTTGCAAATCAGAAGATTCGTGCAGACCGTAAGAACTAGTTAAAACGAAACGATTAGATAATAATAATAAACTAAATTATGTGCAACGTTAAAACTATTATAACCCTACCCTTAAACTTAAAATAATTTACATTGTGCAATTTTTCACACGATGTTTGAAAAATATGAATTGGTAATCTTCACCGAATTCAAGGAAGGCAATATATGTAAACAAATGACGCTTATTAGAAATTCTGGGATATTAAATATGCTCAAACTTTGTTTGAACAACAGGCGATCCAAATATTGAATAAAATTAAATGACAGGCTGTCGAAGTCTCTCCATGAAAATTTCGATGCACAAAATTTTCTTAACTTATGTTTGTTACACTTATTTGTTGTTGTTTATATCAAAATAATAGCTTTAGTTTTTAAAAGGTATCTTGATATATTTTGTTGGACCAAATTTAAAAAAAATTTCTTCTGTAATGGCCAAATGTAATTATGAAAAAAAATATATTAAAACATGCAAATTTTTTAAAATATTTGAAGATTAACATTTTCTTCTATAATAGACAAATGTAATCTTGAAAAAAAAACGTATTGAAACATGCAACTTTTTGAAAGTATTTTTGATGATATTTAAAGTTTTCCACATTTTAGATTTTCCCTTTTTAATATCCACAATTTTCGCAAAGAAAAAACATTGAGTAAAATTTTAAAAATTATCATATATAATATCAATATTCCTGATTTTGCTCTCATTAGACTTAGCACTGCCTATAGTCACTTTTCATGTAAAAAAAGGAGTAAATAAATATATTAACAGGAAAGCAATATCATATCTTTCTTATTACAAATATAGCACTTATCACTAAATTTCTCATAATAACTCGAGATTCACAAATAGTAACTTTTCAGTATAAGAGATAAAGAAATGTTCAGAAATAGTCCCTTCTCATAATACCTCGAGATTCAGAAATAGTCCCGCTCAGACGGATTTTAAATATCATTTAGATTTTAACACTAATGCAACTCAGAGTATTACAAAATTAAACAGGACCTCGAGACTTTCAGCATAATGTAATCGATTTTCAAACATGTAAAAAATTGTTTGATTTAAAGTTAATTGGAATTGTGAAGTAGCTGTGACAATATTTACACCTTCACGATCTTTCTATTTATGAAATAATATTTAAATAGAGTTTCACATTTAAGTCTCCAACGTAAGTGGTGCTGTTCTAGACGGCAAAGTCAGTAGCACATCGAATCGTGGATGGTAAATGAGTGAGTGAGCTAACTATTTTCGCACCAATTACTTGACCTGTATTTTGAAAGATTGTCGATACCATAATTTTAATGAAAATGTTAATTATTTACTTGGTTAAAGATTTTTATGAGAATGCCGCTAAATATATGTTAATATAATAATAAGTATATATTGGCATAAATTTATATATTACTAGTTTTTGTCCGCAGCTTCAATCGGATGGTGTCGGAAAATGTCATTTTATTTTGATTATTATTTTAATTGGTTAATTGTAGGATCAGTATGCAACACAACAGTGAGTAATAAATATGTTAATACTTTACATAGAAAAATGAATAACAAAAACGAAACATTTATTTTAAAATATTTCCAATATTCGTTTCAACATTTGCATTTAAAAATTTTATATTATTTATTTTTAACTTTTTTCAATATTTGATCTCTGCAATACATCATGCAATGAGTATTTCATAGTGACTTAGGAGTTATTTTACTATTGTGGTGAAACAGCTTTCCAGTTGTTCGATAATATTTTTGTTATGGATTTTCAAATTAAAAATGCTAGAAAATTGTATTAAACCATGTTATTTCATAGGAACAATGTATTAAAAACACAATATTAAAACAAAATAAAATTAGGAATTTCATTATTATCATAATAACATTAAATTAAATTATTTAAAAATATAGTAAAAAGTATAAATATAATTTATTATAAAATTATTTATATTGATATAATAAAAAATATGATAAATATTATTATATTTTATTTCAATTTTTTAATTAATAAAATTATTTATTATTATTATTGCGTTGTTTAAATTGTGTTTTGGTTTGATTATTATTTTAATTGTTTAATTATAGGATCTCACCGTTGATCCTCGATTAAATATGTTAATATTTCTGTGTGTAATTTTAATATACAAATTATGAAATTTTAATTTTTGATACTACAATCGATTTGTCGGCAGTCCTCATAACTAATTTTGACATAATTTTTTTTTTCCTTGTCACACTATATATGAAGGTTTCGAGTTGACAGAATGAAAATAGAAGAAAAACACGCAAATTACAAGGTATTTTAAAATTATGTCCTCTGTACTCAGAATGCGAATGACTTAAATTTGCTTAAGCGCGTATAATTTCAAATATACATTTGTTTAATTTTTTTATTTCTTTATCACTTCGTTCGATAATCTTGCCTCTAATATAATAATTATAGTAAGACATCGATTGGAAAATATTGTAAAATAATTCCAACAAACTTTCTTTGAAAATGTGGAACTTAATAAAATTATACTTGCGATTAGAATAAGTAAAATAAAATATTTAATAATAATAAAACAAATTGCAACACGGATAGGCAGGAATTATTACATTAATTGAAGTGATAAAAGTAAAACGACGTTATGAAAATTTCTTTAATTAGAGTTTTATGCTAATCCATGTCAATAAAAACAGTACTGTTAAACGCTCTCTGTCTAAATTTCATAAATATACTTTGTGTAATATTACAGAATGACATTAATGCAAAACTTATATACTATGTGTGCACGGAAGACAATGTTTTCGACATGAGACTTGATTGATTGTTTGAAATTTTATTGCGCTTGTGCTCTATATATAACAATATTTTATGTACTCGACGTTCAATGGCTGGTAACATGTGCAACGGCGATATTTCTTGATAGATATCGTTCTAAAATAAACCTTAAGAACCAAAGTAAAGGGTATTCGGTCGTAAAGAAATGGTTTTAAAAGATTTTTATTGGATTTTTATTAAAGATTTATATTTATATTTTAAAGTAATTACAAAATCATAAAAAAAATTAAAAGCGTATAGACTCATAACGAACCTCACTAATCGATAGCATATGAAACATATAAGTTTTTGTTAAGCATTATAGAAACTTATGCTATTAAATTAAGTTAATTACGCCAAATTGACTTTAAGAGATTAGGCGACAGGTGACTGGCGTCCTTCGACAAAGTATTTTAAAAATTCTTTCCCTCCAATAAAAAGCTCTCCAAATACAATATCATTTAAAAGTGGTGGGGGGGGGGTATCTCAAGTACCGACGAAACAATAAAATTAAAAAACCTGTGAAACACGAGTTGAACTCGCATCATGAGGTTTCCGTAAACATTCAAGCATTTATAAATATTTAAAAATATATAATGTACCAGTTAAACTATTTACGAATATTTTATTTTTTTTAATAAAAAAAATGTATAGCTACTACAATTTTCACAGGTGTATATTTAAAAAAACTTTTTTTGTATTCTTCTTAATTGCAATAATATAGATGCTCGATTTTTTTACAGCTTTAACAGGTCGAAAACTTAAGTATTTAATATTAATTTAAACATGATTCCTCCACGCGTTCCTGGGAAAAAGGGTCTTGACACACAAAGAGACGGACAACAAAGTTATCACATAACGTTGCTTTTTTTGAGGTACGAAATCCTAAAAATATAACTGGAAAGAGGTTTCTCCATATCTAATTTGGGAACATTTAAGCGACAACATTTCACGTAGAAAGCAAACTAATTAAAGACTTTAAGCCGGTATTCAAATTTAAACTTGAAAATTGTAAGTCGGGATTAGAATTTCCTTTATACTCATGTATGTATGCTAAAAATATATAGATGAAAGTACTTTTTCACCAATCGAACCATTTTTTGTTCGTTCTCGTCGCTGTTACCAAGTAATGTTAAATAAAATGAGTCTGCATTTAAGATAAAAATATATCATAAATAAAAGGAAAAATAAAGAAAAAAAAAAGTAAGACCCATAAAATTATTAAGCTATAAAGCGCGGGTAAAGTAAAAACTTTAAGTCAATTTTCACGTCTCATTTTCTTTTAAAAGTTTTCTCTTTATATTCTGAACTTGAAGTTTGCGCGTTAAGGACAAAAGTCATTCGGTATAAGTCTATTGCACGTGGCTCTCAGTATAACCGAATATAAGAGGAGGTATCACTTTACCGTATAAGTATATTTACCCTCGTGTATATTTTACAACCAAAGTGTTGAATTTACAGCACATACTGTCGAATCAAAATTGGATAGCTACGAATAACAAATAATTATAGACGTTTTACAATCTATGCTTTAAAAAGTATATCATCGTCGTTACCCTAACGACGATACGCATATAAATAAATACTGGGAACGAAAAAAGTAGAAGAATGAGTATTTTGGAAACGACTTGAACCTTCACACTCCTTCCCCATTATTTTTATTGAAATCATCAGACCTAACCAATATCGTGTCAAATTAATTTGCATGTTCTTGATGATTTTTCTTTCAATTAGTTCAATATGTCCAAAGAATTTCAAGAAACTTTAAATTATGTTATATTCTCCCAATATTTAATTATATCATGTTACAAATCAGAATACATAAAATATTCTTAAATATGCAGTATAATATAAACACATCCAACCGCCAATTTTGATTATAGATAGAAATTGGTACCAAGGTTTCGATCAACTATATTTGTACACTGTGCCAGCTGACTAGAAATTGAGTAAACGCAAGAAATTAGATATATAACATTTTCTCAATCCTTTAAGCTATAAACACGTACGTGGTTAAAATATCGACGCCGACGGGGTATGATTCTCTACGGATCAACTCCCCGGTCAGCATAAAAATAACTTTTCAGCATTGCATCTTCACACTAATAAATTTGTTCATAATGTAGAGTATGTTTAATATATCATGATACTCCTTTTAATGCAGTTAATGCCATTTCATTCGCACTATTTTTATACCTACATGTTATTGTAAAACCATTCAAGAACATGTTATAATTAATTTTTTGAATCATTTCAGTAATTACCGTTTCAAAATTTTCCTCAAGAATTATACCTCAAAAACAAGACACCAATACTAAGTCTTCCATCTTTAACTTTTTGTGTAGAACAATTTTGTGTTGAGTAGTTAATTTTTCATTAATATTCATAATTGAAAGATCCCTTATTTATTGCCTTAGTATACTTAGTAGGACCTATTCTTCATAGTTTCCTTCTACGTAACTAACTCTCACTCCTCACTGTAGATATTATTGCAATGTTTGCTTTCTTACACGGCTCGTTAGTTTACGTGACTCTACTGTATCATCCGCATTAAATGAATTTATACTCTAATAAACACGTCGATTGTAGTTATTTCTTAATTCGATACGACTCTCAGTCACAGTTTCATCAAGTCTAGACAGTTTAAGTTCCGATTCACAGCTCCTATTTGCCTTTTCTTCTTCCTTATCCGTCAAATGATTCTCCAAATCAAGATTAATTGTGAGCTCTGTATCCATATTTCATTCTTGAATAGATCGATATTATCTAAATCGTATTTTTAACAATTGTATTTCATATATTAAGAATAAATGGTTTCATATCACGGTATACTTTTGCGAAAAATATATCCTATACCATTTCACATTTTCTCCATACCCAACCATCTATTTCCATTCTCTCCTTTACTATCCGGCTATTTCCATCTTTCCTTCAGTATATGTACTAGCGTACTGAAAGGTTTTATTTGATAAACATTATAACTTTACTTTTTTCACACCTCATTTGACGATTTTCATAGCTTTTCCTTACTCTTTCTAATTCTATTGAGGTCAAATATTTCAGCATTTGCCGTTTCTATCCACAACGTCTTTGTAACACCCAATTTTAGATAGCACGACATTGTCCTTGCAGCGTTGACTAATATTTTATTTTTTCTTTCAACTTTTCAGGTTTATTCCAGGGTGTAAGACAAAAATGTCTGGTGTGTTTCTCCGCGTTGTGGAAACATGCCTTACCTATTATTTGTCAAGATTTACACAATATCATTTATAAATATCTTCACTTTGTTTTCATTTATATTTTCAGCCTTACTTATGAAGTATTTATTTTTAACAAAGTAAACCTACTTGTAGTTGAATGAGTCGTCCTTCAATACCGCAAACAATCTGGATCCCCTAACCGACATTTCTGCCATTGAGCCGCAAGTATTTGCATGAATTAGTTTGCGTGTTTTGTTTCTGTTACTAAATGACAAACGATTTATTTTCCCTCGTAAACAAGTTTTGAATTTCGACCGAAGGATTGTTTCATGTCCATGTTATTTTTCGTAAGTATTTTTTGCAAGTAATCAAAATTTTGATGAGTAACTTTTTCATGTAACTCGTTCAGCTCATTTTCTACAAATCTTTTATCTTTCTCGATATTTTTTACAAAAAACAGATGGGGTGATATATGTTGGAATGCTTCATCATTCTTTTCCAGTCTTTCTTCTTGTACTAGTTACTAGTCAACCATATACGGGTTAAAAACTTTATTCATCTTTAATCATCGGCCACGACATTAAAATATTTGTTATGAAAATTTAAACAAATGTTTCTTTATTCATTTTATTCAATTGGTTTTCTATCTCTAAGATCTTGGATAGAAACACTAATATCTCGATACATTTTTCTTATTTGTATTGAAAAAATCGATGATGTACAATTTGGCCTCTGTCAATATGACACTGTAATTTTCTTAACATCTCCGCAGAAGTTGTGCTAGAAATTATTTGTCCACTAATCTTTTAACTAATAGTAGGTCTGACGTGGCATATTTGGTCTCTTAGATTGACCGCCTATTAGTGTAGTGATCGCCGATGACTAATAGATTAATGCAGTAGACGGGGAAATTCACTTAAATATTATCAAAGTATTGTTATAGAATTTTTGTAGCCTGATATATTTTTAAATTTAATGACCGTTGACTTTTTACAGGTTTTTTTACGAATATCAATCTTTCTTTTCATATCTCTGCCAAATAGTTATTGAATTTAAGTAAAATATTTCAATGATTCTTCAAAATAAGGTCACTAATTCGGTAATGTTTGAATATGATACCTCGCTAATAAATAACATATTTTGATACTTTCTATTTTCAACTTGAGTACCTACAATATTTTGCGTTAAATTCTATACAGTACTGAGGTATAATTTATCGTCTCTCCTTTATAATTATCATCGCTCACTGTAAGAAAATAATTAAAAATTAGTTTATGTAGACAAAATATAAAAGTAAAATAGCAAATGTTACCTTAAACAGAAAAACATTTTTCTCTTCCAATTCTGAAGTAACATTAAACTATTAAAAAGAACAGTTAAAAATATGTACGTTTTTCTCCCAAACGATACGAGGAATATTTTACAAACTATAATTATATAAGCTTATTAAATTTGATGTTAACAAATATAAGGGGAACACTAAAAACAAAGAATTTTATATCAGAATGTGTGCATATGTATCTACATTTTCTCTGTAGACTTATAAAACTCTGTATACCTAGTCGTTATTAAATGTGACACCAACATAGCGCATAAATTATATCCACTTTATAATAAAATTTTAAAATAGAAGTATACAAAGTTTAAAAAACTTCTCCTGAGCTCCTTGTTTTCGTTTACCTTTTTACTACCAAAGCGAAAGTTGTTTCAGAAACAACGGGTGTAATAATTAAAGGAACAATTTCTTAATGAATATCAAGAGCAAGTGTGCAAAAAGTTTTGTAGCTTTTGCCAAGAAAATATTGCAGATTTCCTGCAAAGTTTATTTTAATTCACTTTTTCTCTGAAAAGAGTTCCTACCAGTTTTTTATCGCAAAGTAAAATAAGAGTAAAGGTTTATTTTTAGGTACAGTAACTACAATTCTGCAAATATATTGCTGACAGTCGTTTAGTCCTAGATTTAGCGATTAATATAGAAATTGGTTTTTAAACAAGATGTCTTGAAACAATCGTAGATATCTCGTTACTGTAGGAAACATTTCACTCGTAAGGTCTGTTTAAGAAGAACCTGCAACTTCTTTAGCTTCACTTTTTAATTGTATTTTCATTTTTAATATTACTCCAATTGAAAACTAAATCTACAATTTTTATAATATAATATCGTGTTATTTTTATGTCTGGCCTTGTAAGTCAAAATTGCATCTCTATATTCTATTTTCATGCGTATGGCTTTTATTAAACTCTTAGAATTTTTAACTTTTTTAGTAGTATTAAAGGATATTAGTTCTGATACGATTAAATGAGTAAACGTTTTCATTAGTCCAGTACATTTAGATATTGAAGTTGAAAAATGGAGGAACAATGGATGTTTTAAATAGATTTCTTACATCAAGAACTAAATATTTACGATTAAAAATTTTGGCTTTTTTCAAAACGGAAAATCAGAAAAAAAATTAGAAATTATAATGAAATGTATTTTTTTTCATTTCTTTAATGTATTTTTTTCATGTCTTTAATGTATTTTTTTTTATTAATAATTATCATCCTAGTCAAAGATTAAAAAAAATTGTAGGAAATAAAACTGTTAAAAATTTTTATAACCATAATGAAAGTTCCGAGGACGAAATTAATGACTGTAATTTAATAACAGGTTATGTCAATGTTTTGATACGGTTATTATTTAATAAAAAACAAATTAAACTTTCTAAAATTTTTAGAAAAAACATGATTTTTCAATGTTTTCATTTTCTATTTGATACATCGATATTACTAATAAAAAATTTGAATAACTCTCGAGACAGATTTTTATTGTTCTTATAATAATTATAATAACAAATAATTTAACGATAAAAAGCAACTAGCAAATATTCTAATAAAAGCGAAGAAATGAAAAGTAATTCATTATCTTATTTGAATTTAATTATTATTTTTGTTTTCCACAAAGTGGCCAGCTCGGCTTGTGCCACTTTGCCCCAAGTATCACCGAAAGCTAGTTCTAGCTAGCTCGACAACGAGTTTACACCTAGTACGTAAAAATATAATTATGAATTTATTTGTTACCTTTAATGTAGATTACATATAGCGGGATTATTGCTTGAAGGGCAATCTCTTCCAGCCAACCGTAACAATAAATTTGGAAAAACATATTTGATAGACTATAAGACCTATTGCGAAATAAAATAACAATATTAATTTTAAAAAAAGATAAAAAATCGTAATACCATATTTCACACAAGTTAGGGTGGTTAGGTTTCACTCGATCTTTGAAAAAATTAATTGAGACACCAACTGCCGCTTGGGCAGTAGAGTATTTTTCAAAAGAGATATAGAAATCTTTGGGAATAAGTAGGACGCGTAAACTTTTGAAGCGTAACTCAAGCTCGAGAGCAAAACAAATATTTAAATCAAACAATAATATAATTTGTACTCTGTGAATTATATAATATCATGAAAAAAAATTTTAGAGTGTAAATTTGGAGTCAATCGCGGATTTTAAATCATTTGGGAAGTGACTTATATTCAGTACGTCGTAGTTGTATGTCGACGTTATCCACCGTAGTAGAAATAATAAAGTATCCTTTATTATGCAAGACAAAAAATACTCAGCAGTTCTAACAAACATCAGTCTCCCGCAATACTCTGCTCAATATTGTGCAATGTGAGGCACGAAAAACAGGTGAGCGTTACGGGATAATCGTGTTCGCTCTAGGCAGATGAAATAATCTGACATCGTCCTCCCATATAACAGTAAGAAAAAAAGGGGCTAATAAACTCAAAAGTCGAGCGGTTATCAATAAATAGATTTAATAAGTTTAAAATAAAAATTAATGGAAGTAAGTTCTCAAGGATTAGAAACGAATTATACTATAATATATATTATATATTATAATACTATAAGCATAGTTGGGTGTAATTCGTTTCGTCATAAAGTATTAAAGAAATAAACGAAAATAACAAATATATTTGATACCTAAATGTGTTACTAGTAAATATTGTTCATTAATTAGATGCTCTTTTGTATTTAGAATTAAAATGTAATTCAAAGAATAGTTTTATTGAATAAAACTATTAGCTGGTGGTAGCATAATACTTATAAATAATAATTACACCACTTTGTATTAAATTCTATTGACATAGTTTTATTAAAGGCTAAGCAGGCAATTATAAAGATGTAAACGTGACTTATTGCATAAGTTTATTTAAGTAAATATATTGTATAAAAAAACTCTTTATAAGATTTATATTTTTACGTTTTCAAAATGACCCAACTGGGTAAATTGGAAATGTATAAACACATATATATATATATATATATATATATATATATATATATATATATATATATATATATTTATATACATATATATATATACATAATTTAGTTTATGGCAAAACATCGGAGCATTTCAAAAAGTTTATTCTTCCCTATAATAAGTAAGTGTTAATTGTCATTAGAACATAATTTTACTGTAAACCGTGAGACGACAGGAAAGAAAATAACAAACAATATTAGGTATTGTCGTTTTTCTTTTCTACAGGATCTAGAATATTATCATCAATAATTATTCAAATACTTAAATAGGTTGCAAGAAAATAAACTTTAACACATCTAAGAGGAAGTAAGGGAATAGAAAATCTTACAAAAAAATTAATTACACTCTATCAAAATAGTACAATTATTTTATTTTAACGAGATTTGGTTCATACTATTTCGTAAGCATACCTTTTAATAAAAAATATGTTTGGATAGTGGCTTACAGTTATATTTTCGTGCAAAGCCCAAATGTTGCATCAATAATATTATGTAGGCAAATAGTAAATCCGCCATCTCATATCATAAACTTATTTTTAGTTTATTACATATAATTGATGAAAACAATCTTCAAATGTATGAGCACAATTTTCATTCCTCGCTTATCGCTAGCGTGTGCTCAGAAATGAAATTGGTTCCTTGCAGAAATATGTGGGTATTAAACTAAAGAACTGGACAAGTTCAACCTTTAGCTAGTTTCTATCTCTAAATTGTTTGTCGCGGAAATAATTTAAAAGCGAGTAAAAAAGATATTAGTCAGAGGACGAGAGATTCGGACAATACACTGGATGTGAAGCCTGTATCTTTTTCTGTGCGGAATTGAGCATTGTCATGTAAAAGTTAATGCTCAATCCCATTAAGCAAAAATAACATGCTTCACATCACATTCATACAGCCAAAGTAATATGCCTTACACAATAATTAAATGTAAACTTAAAACTGGGATAAAGTAAAAAGGAATTTGGTGCAAAATTGGATATGAGTGAGCAAGTAGACCATTGTCATATAAATATTAAAGATAAGCTACTTGTTAAAATACAAGGTTTAAAAGTAAATGTAATAGGAAAGATTATTCAGGAAAAACTATCACAAAAGTAAGAATATCACATGATATTTCAAAAACAAAACTGACCCAAATCTGAATAAAATTTTAAAATTTTAATTTTCTTTACATCCCCAGATATATTTGTAAAAGTGAAAACTGTGTATTAAAATATTTTGGACGGATTTTATTGCAGAAAGTTAACCTGCCAAATGGTAATGAAATATATATGTGAAATAAGTGAACCGATTATGTTTTTAAAATATGTGGACGAAACCAAGTATTTTGAATTCAATACTTTTTCGTTCTCAAAATATATGAATTGCCGCGTAAAATATAAATATTAAAATTTATACCTTATTTATATGAAAATCTATTCAAAATCCCCAATGAAATTTTTCCTCTTTGTGAATATTTACTTCTTTATTCAAAGCCTCCTTTCGCACTTGCAAGCATTTCAATTACGGCGCAATGTTTTATAACCAACATTTTAATATATACCCAACTGTCATTGTCCTTGCTTTTCACCCTTATAGTTACAAGTAGTGAAAAGCAAGGACATGCAATTTAAGGGAAGGAATTCACTTTTGGTTTTCTAGAATAATGACGGACGGAAAGAAGTTCATAGTAAAGTTCTAATTCACATTTTATTCAATTAACTTCTATATGAATCGTGTGTACATTATGTCATTTAAGTAATTGTAAAGTTGAAAAGACGTATTCTCAGAATAGTCGGCGTTTTATTATAACATATATTAAGTATGTTATAATATCTAGATAGTTGATTTCAAGGAAATATATCTTGTGAGTACTTAAAAAATAATTTTGTTATAAGAAAAAATAACCAAATATCATTATCCCGTGGCCATAACACATAGATTTTTCATAGTTTTTTTCTATTATAGTATATGTAAATATGACACTAATTTTAGAAAAAATTAATACCTCTGCGCTTTTTATTGAATATGAATATTATTGGGAAAGGATGCAGAATATGCTTCTAAAAATGATAATGCAATTTTTGTTGCCGCGTATCAGGCAATTCGCACCTTAAAATATTCAAATTCTTCTTCTTACATGATGGGAACCAGATGTAAGGCCTAAAAAAGGCATATTTTTCACGTTACTTCCGCCCAGGATTCCGTTGAATATTAATTTTTAGCTGACAAGTGAATGCCGCTTCAAGTATTAATGATAATTTAAACATTCGTAAAACGTAAACTTCCCATAAGATATAAATATAATTTTTAAAAGAATTTAAATAAAATGAACTAAATATTACAAAAAAGGAATTATGTAAAAGCAAAAGCTAAATTTTTATAAAAAATGTTAAATTTGCCTGCATATATATATATATATATATATATATATATATATATATATATATATATATAGATATATATATATATAAATATATATATATATATATATATATATATATATATATATATATATATATATATATCGTTGGAGCACTTAAAATTGAAAATGAAATGCTACAAAAACCGTAACTAACCTAAACGCGATAATAATTTCACTAAACAATCAAGAAATGTAATCAATCATATCCGAGGTGAACTGCAAAGGGCTGTATTATTGTTATTTAAACCAGTTTTTAAAATAAAAAAAAAACAATAAATACAGTAATCATTAATTAAACAGGGGGAATAAGGAAAACGACGAGTTATGAAAGAAAACAAAATGTGAATTGAAGAAAGGTTGCGCGTGCGAAGTCGAGAAAAGTATTATATTTTTATATTTTACTATGTATTTTATTCAATTATTTACTAGGCAATATTTTGAAGATAAAAACAAATTCATAATGTGGACACGAGTACTGAATTTTAGCGATCAAAAGCTTTTATTTTTTACGATATTTATACACTTCAACTTTTCACATAATATTTTAGCGATCTTTTGTGATATAAAATATGCAGAAAATTTTAGAATAACATTTGCTTATTAGGATCATAAAAATATAATTAATAAAATATTAAATTGAATTTAATACAATATTAAGGGTCCATAAGGTCCAGTTTCTGTTTAAGTGAGGTTTAATTATTTTATTTGAGGTGTATATTGAAGTGAACGAAAATATAAATATCAGCTTCAACTTTAAAAATTAGAAGAGTGTTAGAGGTTTAGTTTCTCGAAAAGAAAACCGAATGAAGCAAACATATTCACATGGTCTAATATAATAAAGTGCGGATAAGTGGTATATTCCATTTAAAAATTCTAAGATGTAAAATGTTTTATATTCCCTCATTATATTAATATTCCCTGGACAACACTATATTACTAAACTTTTATAACTCGTGATAAAATACATTGGAACCATTTATCTCGTTAAACGTAGAAATGAATGAGTAGAGAAATATGGGATCGCCAATGAGAATTAGAGTTAACAATAATTTAAAATATATATAGAATATGGCAGTTCATTTGCATTTGAACAATACATTTAATTGAAAAACTAGTAATGAAATATTTAATTAATACTCAAACTTGAATTTTACCCAAGTCACAAATATGTTAACTAATTAAACATTACTAACGACTATATTGTAATTCAAATATGATCCTTAAATGTTTAAGAAAATATTGATATTTGTCCAGGTATATAATCATATTAAATAGGTACTCAAAACAAAGAACCCATTAAAATTACACTTAAATGTAAAATATTCCTTATCGAAATGATAAAAAAATGGTTTTTATTACATGTATAGGCTGCACTTATATTTCATTTATATTTGAATATGGTTACAATTTTAACATAAAACCCTTCAAAAAGGCTAAAAATATGGATGAAGGTTGAGAATAATGTTACGTATTTAAAAAAAAAGCAGATTTTACAACATCAATGGATCCACAAACATATCACTTCCAATTTTAGTGAAAAATTTAATCCATTTATTCTTTAAACCTATGCAATTAATTCTAGAATTAAAATTTACCACAAAAATTGTTCGAAGTCCTAAAGTAGGACTGCTCGAAGTAAAATGTATCATTTTGTAAACTTTTTGAATTTCTCTGAAACGATTACATTTTGTGAAGTACTATCGCTTGGTCTCAGAGTCCATTTATAACAAAAGCAATTCCGAATTAACAACGTTCAAGGAAAACCAACTTTCGACGAAATAATGTAAACCTGTACAATTATTCACTTTTCCGGACTGAGCGTTAGGAAGTTTCATAATTTTCGCAAGATTATCTGTATTATCATTTCGATCTTGTTGGTCGAAATGATAAACTTTATTTATTAAAGGCATTCCGAACAACCTTCAAGGAAAATTAACAACTTTCAATAAAATAATTTAGACCTGTATAATTATTCGTTATTTGGAAGTGAGCGTTAGGAAGTTCCATAATTTTCGCAAGGTTATTTGTATTATCATTTTGACCTTGTTGGTTGAAATGATAAACTTTATTTGCGGTCTTACATGTCATACTAGGTTTTTATTGTATTGATCAGATATTGTGTTCCAGCAAACTATTTAATTTTTTGTGTATAAGTTTAGTTTACAGTCTTTGTAGAAATTTAATTACCTTGAAAGGATAGAACCTTTACATTTTATATTTGTGCAAACGGTACGTAATGAACTACAAAATTGAAAAACATTTTGGGTACAGGTTAGACTAACGTTATTTATATTTTTAACTTAAACATGACATTAGTAATATGACATATAAGAGTTAAAATTATAAATAACGTTAGTCTGATCTGTACCCAAAATGTTCGAAATGAAAAAAATAATAAATTAAAAAAATTAAATAGTATTTAATAATTATATATTATAATATTTAATAATTATATATGCTATATCATAATTATAATAGATATTCTATGTAATTTGGTACCGACAAATTATTGTAATTTGGTGATAACAGGGTCTTTTTATATAAATGATAAATTAAGAAAGTGATTTTGAATTTGCCACATCACAGTTGTGTGACTTTTTGGTAATTTTTGATTAATTTCTGGCGACTATGGGTTAGCTTACAGTCGAATGGTTTCCTAAAAATATCTCCATCAAATCTCTCGTGATTTGTTCTTATTCGATGGATGTTCTTGATCACATCTGAAGTATTTCACTAACTTATAAAAAAAAAAAAAAAAAAATATATATATATATATATATATATATATATATATATATATATACTACTGGTAAAGAGCATTGTGTGATAAGTACATATACTCGTACTTTCATAAAATAATTGTGTGTGTATATACTATATTAACATGATATCTTATGTCTAGCTATTGATCGATTATATAAAAATTGACGCAGTCTTATTTAGTTCTACTAATAAATATTATTTTAAAAATTATTAAGGATTGGGGAAAGAATGGAAGTTTCCTAATTGTTATGTTCATTGGAAAACTGGACATTAAAATGTTATTTAAACGTATTTAGAATTTCAACTACGGTTTTCGACAAAATGTAAGTTAATCAGGTACCAAACATCGTAGCTGATTACTGGAGTGTTGGAGTTGGAGTTTTGTTATCCAAAATATTCAACATTGGAACGTTCGCAAAAAACTATTTTGCGAAATTAACATAAACTCGAATTTATTTTCAATTGTAAATTATTAATAATTTATCTCTTTACTAGAGACTTATATTTCAGCTCGAAATATTTAAATAAATAACACTATATAATAAAGGCAAGCCGACGATTCTAACGTTTAGGTTTTATGTCACTTTAATAATTTGATACAATGATTTAATAATTACGTACTGTACAAAGTCTCAAACTTATTTTTAAACTGTATTGACAGATATCGTAACTGCAGATGTAGTAGTCCGTATATTATGTTTGTGCTGAAATGATATAACGTAGGGTGTAGTGATGTTCTAAGAACATTTCTTTTTATTTTTGTTATTTAAATTGCGTTCCCCCAAAACTCTTCATACAAGTGGTACAAAATACACCCTTGACAAGAATAATGGGTTCCAGCTCAGACATCGGTGAATTGTGACTTGCATGGAAGTTCGATATTAAACTATTTCAGTTTGTTCGCAAAATGTATATTGGGTATAAAGGTAAAGAGAACAACTTATGGATTCTTCCATTTAAAGTCAATGTGTTTAAACGAATATGTGGAATTCGCACTGCATTTTAAATCACTGCATATTGTGGAACGGTTCTATGAACAACACTATTACTTGCCATTACAATTAATTTTAAATACTTTTTTATCAACATTTGTAATGGAAATCAAATTAAAGAGAAAAAATTATTTCTTTGCGATGTTTTTTCTCTGCCTATGTTTGTATCTATCTTGTAAATAACCACATTAATTCGTACTTTTTAGTAGATCTTAAGAAACTATCAAATATTATTAAATAGACACCTGAAGAGCGTCACTATTTAATATTTTGCATGAACCTTCAACTTAAACCACTAACACGGAAAAAAGACGAACGCACCATGAAGTAGTCATATTTCTGAAACATGCCTTTGAGGAAGGATATGTGATAATGGTATCCTGGAAGTACTTATGTCAATTCATACAACATATTCCAGTAATGCTAGTCATTATTTTGTTTAAATCGTTCATTTGAAATTTCCAATTTTAACGTAACAATTTTATATAGATTTTGACTTTGCGGTTTTAAAACTCCGATTTAATTAATAGAGTATTCATAAACTAATTCGTTGCATCTCTGCATGTTACCCATTATTTATGTAATTTTAGTCTAGTTTCAAACAAAAGTGATAACATATTTACTTCATAAGTATTAGAATTTATTACTTTAATGGACTAGAGCAAGTAGTTTTTGTGATTGGTAATTTTGAAATAAAATTTAAATTGGTTTTCTCCATAAAAGATCAAACGATGTAATTGACAAATTCGAAAAAGTATAATGCTACTGAAAATATTGTTTAAAAAAATGTATTATTGTCTTATGATAAGAGATTTGTATTTTTGTGTGTAGATAAGCTTTATTCAACAGTATTAATATTATTTGAAGTACATGAGATGAAAATTAAATTTGAAGAGTGAACGATGATTACTTTCAAATTCACAAAGGATGACATACTCTACTCCTTTCTAAATATTCTTTTTACCCTTTACAAGAGCTAACATTAAAATCAAAATGCTTATCAACCATTTATAGTTGGACAATATAATTTTAAAACGGATTATAAATTATAAAGGCCCATTAAAATTACTGCTTTATAAAAAATGGCCAACAACCTAATTATATTTTATTAATTCCTTATAATTAGGACCTCCAAACATGGAAATATAGCTGGAAATAATGTTGAAATAAGTATTAAATTAAAAATTTAATTTAATTTTCAATATGTTTTCGCCTTAAATTTATTTTAAATCTAATCCTTTAATCAATTGGTATTTTGCAGTTAGATTTACTCTCCTAATATTACAATAATTAATGACAACTGACTCGGAAACGGGTTATGTTCTTAATTTCCGTGTCCTCAATGACTTATTTTCTTCTGGCGTCCAATTTAAAAAGTAATTATTATTTAGCAATATAGTTAGTATCATGATTTTACATATTACTTAGGATAATTACCTGTTTATTAAGAAATACCAAAATATTATTAAAAATCAAGAATTTAAATTTGTATCTTTTGAATAAAACTTAGATCTATTTTATTCCAATATCTATATGTATTTATACTCCTACTAACATCAAATATTAACTTTGCAATCACGAAACAAAACTCCTATTTTTGTAAATCAATATCTGATAAATCTGTCAATTAAATAAACTTTAAAAATTACCAAGTTTTAAATACAATCATATAAATGATTGATCCTTGAACTTCTTTAAACTTTAATAAAACTTACCAATCAAATAAGATAATTTGTTTAGCCTCGTCGCTTCCAACACACTTCCGTGCTTTATTCAGTCTACATGGTAATTGGAATAAATAATATTTTGAAATAAATTAAAAATATGAAACTTTCTCAGTGTTTTCAATAACTTTTTGAATCGATACTATATCAATAATAAAAAAAAATAAGTTAATATATTTCCAAGAATATTCCCAACAAGAAGCGGTGTTGCCATGTTGTCAACGGTTAATGTAATACTACTCATAATTATATTTGATTTCCATGGTTGAATAATAATAAGATATCTTTTTTGCAAATGGTTCATTACCATATGTTTTTTTTATCCATGCTTGTATTCAAATTATATCGCTTCAAAATTAAATTATATATTACTCAATATAAATTATTGAAATCTTAACAAAACCTTACGCGTATAAAGTTTTCCGATTTAGTGGTATTTCATACCACATTTATCACAGTGTCTGCACCGTCGACCACAGTGACCAAAAAGTTCACCCCGTTGTTCAAGTGAACCGAGCCTGTTTATGCAACAAATCTTCTGTAAAAGAATTCACCTGATATATTTTATATGTAAGTACAATAAATTTTGCACGAATACGTTAACTTACAAATGTTAAACCGAACCAAATGGTAAGTCCACCCTGGACTTACCGGCTGAGTCTTTGTTAATCTTCGTAACAAATGACATTCACTGAGGTCAATCACTAGGCCGTGGCTCGCGTTGGTGACGCGTTTATATCCGCGGTTTGTGTGCAGTTGATTTACTCTCAAAATTAACTTGAGTGCATTTCACTTCGAAATATACTTTTATAAATGCGCCTTTGTCACAAATAATTCAAGGTAGTTTATTATTAAGAAATTTGTCTAATCCTATTGAGTTTTTACTGCTTTTCGTGAAAAAAAAAGATTGAAAAATATATTACAGTAGGAAAATTATTATATTTAAATATATATATATATATGTATATATATATATATATATATATATATATATATATATATATATATATATATATATTCTCTTTCATGTCTTTTTATAAATTTTTTTCTCTCCTATGTAACTACTCGTAAGTAGATCTTTTCAATCTGATGCGACATACAATTTTTTCCGTGACCTAGTGATATTTACTCGATTGAAGATTATTTTGGTTATGGTATAGTACTAATACAATATCTCGTATACTAATACGAGATATTGTATTTAGACCACAAAATACAACGCGTGGCTTAGCACATTATATTTCTTAGACATTTGGAACTTTGAACGAATTGTCTAATTTAACTACACTTTCACTCACTTGCTAATTTTTATGTACTAAATCTAGATATATCTATCCTTATGCTACACCAAAATGACGATTGAAATGATCTATTTAGAAATTAAACAAACGAGATTTTTAGTCCAATTAAATTTATAATTAGAAGAACAAATTAAAAGTTCAATTAGCTAAGTACGCATAAATACTCATTAGTGTTTGTGTCCATAGGCGTAAAATTAATTTAACCCTGAAGGTACTGTAGGGTTTATAACCAATAAACCATGACAATTTTTTTTAAACTTTTTGGCTAATAGAAATGGGTGTTTTATTTTTTATGGGGTATTATTAGAGAGTTAGAGGTAGCAATTTAAACTGCACTATTGAAACCGTCTCTTATTCCAAATTTATTTATTTTCGTAAAACGGGGGGAATAATTGATTGATATTAGATCACTTTACATTTCACTTTTTCACAGTAAATTCAGAATTGAAACTAATATGATAGAAGAAAACAGATTTTGTATGGTCTGGAAAGCAATGGCGATTAGAAACAGCGTGTTTTTATTGACTATTTATACTGAAGGCAAATAATATACGATATTAAAAACAGCACTCTGCATCTCTTGTGCAGATAAACGCTCTTACATATGTATAAATTATGTAATCCAACCTGTTTTCATTTCTCGCACCGCATAGTCATGAATATCGTTTACAGGAAAATAAGTAAAATTTATAATGATCCATAATTTAGACTACAGTCGAGTGTTGGCACAAAAACTTAACAAGTATTATTTTAAATAACGTGTACTAATTAAAATAGACATTTGTATTGATACTATGACAATCTCCTTTATCATACGTTTAAATCATTAATTATTTTTATCGAAATTAGAATGAAGGAGATGTAGGAAACGACAAGTACGAATAAATATTTTTTGTTTGACAACACATTCTTAGTGCAGTACAATTAGTAACTGAAATATCTACATTTAATCAATATTACGGTTAATAATTTAAATGTATTTATGGAGTTATAGCCGCCAATATTATTATTTGAAAATATGTAAAGTTCTTTTAAATAACCGTCGGGAAGTTATCCCAAATAGTTTATTTTTTACAAGTAATTCGATATAAATCATTGTCTATATTTAAAAAAATCAATATACGCTCCTAATTCGAAAGCGGATTGATTCATGAGTAAGTAAAATATGATAAAAGAAAGAAAAACAAATAATTGTAAAACATTGAAGATTTGATATTTACAGTTCTAATTATAAAAATCTGTACTTCTGCTTTATTATATTTATTTAATTGAGAAAAGAATATATTAAATTTTTACTGAGTTTTAAACGCAAATATTTAAAGCGAACTTATTTTCTCTTTGAACATAATGTTCAGGCAGAAAGAAGTATAAAGCACGTTAAGCAAATATGAAAATTTATTTTAAGTTTGCCATCACAACGTACTCAATTTATAAATTAATTTATTAATTTTATTAATAATTAATTTTACAATGAATTTATGAAATGATTTAATAAATCGAAATATACATAACCATTAAATACAGTATGCACTTGGTTAAATTTCACCTCATATAATAAGTCACTTCGGTTCATTTTTTTTTTTCAATATATTTCATCTCCCTTACAGGAAACATATTTTTAATATTATGACTAAATATACCAAAATATGAGCTAAATATAGTGATTTAATCTTTATTTACTGATCAAGTTAATGAGGTTAATTTAAAATAAGCCCATTAACCTGATCAATGCCCTTGAAAATATCACATATGCATGCATATATATGTATATAAGTTTTCGGATGAACCATTTTTCCCATAGTGGTTTGCGATATAATAAAATTTATTCACCACTATGAATATTTTTGAGAAATATACCTAAATTATCCGAGTAAAATCTTTGTAAGACAGAAGAGTAAAACTTCCTAAATTTCTCCACGAAAGGCTATGTTATTTTATATATTATGTCAACACTGGGATGAACAAAACACTCCACATATAATGCCATATATTGACGTACATCAAACATATCATATCATTAGACCCATTCTTACCTATTACCACACTTGCGAATGTAATTAACGATTATTAGAAATAATATGTTATTTTCTTTGAGAAAAATATATCCACTTAAGGTGAAATCGTTAATTAATTAGAAACCATACAATGTTATAGACACGTTAATTCTTGACGAAGGTATACCATAGCGTAGACATATACAGTGATTAAAAAATGTTTATGCACCTCGTTAAATTCACCTTCATTAGATACCAAAATGAACAAATTGTGTATAAACATTAAATTTACAAGCGATAGGTGTCATTAATCATATTTATGGCCTTCTCGTAAATGATGATTTCAAAATAACCAATTATTTTACACATATTATTATTGCTTACTTCATATTTCTATATATCTCGTGCTCATGTACTTTGCGCAATCGCAACGAAAATGACGTTTTTATATCAATAACAATGTTTGCTGGCCGGGCTGTATTGAGAATCTGGTTGACTGCAAGAGATTGCTTTCGTAGCAATAAATCCGCGATACGTATTATTTGTATACATTAAATTTTGTAAATAACTAAATAAATAAACTCAAATAATATCACTAAGTTGCCGTCCCTCCGTCTGTTTGTCAAAGCCCTATTTATATAAGTAAGTATATATATATATATATATATATAATATATATATATATATATATATATATATGAATTACAGGAAAATAAACAAAAATTTCACTTTAAAATTCATAAATGCCAAAATTCGCAAGTATATTCACAATATTAGTATTACTATTTAACATATTGCTAGTATAACAGTATTACGCGTTTTTAAATTTTTAATACAAGAATCAATACATGATCCATAAAATGCATATTAAATATAATATTTGAAAATCCATGAACTTATGTTAGATATGGCAAAGACTTCGTGATATTAATTGATAGGTTGAAATATTTATATAAAATCCAATTTTATAGGTATCACAAGGTATCTTCGTTGAGTTTTATTTACAAGTAATTTCATGTAAGATTTAAATGGTAAATAACGAAAAAAATAATTCCATTGACCAAAAATGTATCCCTTTATAAATAAGGGATTACAATGATCTCATTGATTATTTTAACTAGCATGTAAACTCTATCAATATCGCATTAAGGATGTATTTACAAAATACCGCAGTTCGAGCACGAATATTTACTGTTCGTAAACTAGTATATAATAGTAGAATCCGTAGCGATTCCGGTTATTGATGTGTTATATTTTAAAGTCCACTCACTCTATTTTTAACGCTTACATCATATTAAAATTAAATGAAAATACGTGTTTTATATATTTTGGTAACCAGTTCTATTTAAACTTTAATATTAAAATTACATCGATACAACAATAAGAAATATTAACGTTATTCCAATTCGGAATTTATCCATTGACTACGCCAGCTAACCAAAATGGCTATGTACAATTATTTTATCTTCTTCATGCAGCTTTATTGAGGAGCAATAACTCGTTACTACTAATTCATGTATTCCATTCTTTTGGATTTAACATGCATTTTGGTTAGTCCAATGGGTTTCTATTTCGCCAATTGAAAAAAATGTCATATTTTTATATGAATAATAATTTAAATACAAATAGCGACTTTTCTAACACTTTCTAAAGTTATCAACGCGCTCGTTTTCTCTGTCCTTTTCGAAATGCGTATATTCTAAAATTAAACAACTCAGGATATATTTAATATAATTAATTAAACTGAATGCCAACGATAAATATGAACACAAGAAACCAACGTTTAACAAGCTTTAGGGTCATCTTGTTGTAAACTTATATATGTCCTTGAATATAGTTATGCCTTTTTAATGAATTGTGCCAAACTATCTCAATAAACCGACATTGTATATGCGCCAAAGACGATATTTGTTGCTTTCATTCGTGAATATTGCCGTAAAACCACTCCTCGACTTAATGGTCTACAAATAAAAAGGCGGCTAGCAATTTATCTTTTATCTAGCTTTATTCTCTTTACAAAGTGTTATTAATTTAATTGTAAGATTAATACAAATAATGCCATCTATTACGAGAAATATATATTTACCCTTTATCTTAAAAGGTCAAATTACTCCATATTATTTTTAGGTGATCGATTGCAATAAACACAGCTAACCTCAGAGCCTCTATATATTACCTCTGGTTTCAAATTCATCTTCAGTATATTCAAATTTCAGGATTATAATTTTTGATCAAGATTTTTTATTGGTTCTAAGACGCGCGTCGAAAATTGTTACCGGAAGCAGCAATAAAATTAAAAATTAGAAAGTTGCATTTGTGACGTCTCAAAACTTTTTCAAGGCTCTTTAGCATTACGAAAACGATCTATAAAGTAAACATTTTTCGAAAAAAAACACACATCATTTATACTAATGCCATCCACACCTCTAGAGGTATTAATTTTTTTCATTTCCAGCAAACGCATTGTAAATCAGTACAAATATGTGCAAAGAAAACCCAGTTTTCTTCGTTCCAAGATAGAAGAAATAATTATGTGATAGATTAAGTAATGATAGTTTATATATACAAAAACTTTCTTCTTTGTCAAATATAAATATATAACTAGAAAATGCTAAATTTTTATAATCCTAATGACAATTTGGATTCTAGATTAGGTACTATTCAAAAACCAGCGCAAGACCGCAATTGACCAGATATTGCCGCCCGTTAAAATTACTGTCTAGAAAAGAAACAAGAAACTGTCAAAAGTGATATGCAATAAAGTACAGCAATATCGGCAAAGAATAATCAGAAAAAGAGTTTTACGCATTCGGTATTAAATTATTTATGCTAACATAAAATGTGTAGAATGTTGTTAAACATTTCATATAGGCTGGATATCTAGGTATGGAAAGTAAAAGAAATGATGATAACAAGTACTTAAATGGAAAAAAGGTGAATGATAAATTTCTGGAAGAAACCGATATAGAAATGGAAAGGCCGGACAAATTGCAGGAAATACTAATGACGGAAATATGGTAATGAGGTTTTTCTCGAATACCAAATTAAAGGCCAAATAACAGGCTTTAATCAAGAATTAGTAAGGAACCTAGTCTCTACTATTTTGCAACCTAAAAATTCCTCTGATTATAAAACGGATGAGGAAAACATTGAAGACTTCTGCTTAGAAATCAGAAATTTATATTCGCAAGATTATTATTGTTATCCAATGCCAGTGACTGCATAACATTTTGGCACGTGAAAAAGATATTATGAAAATCTTATTAATCCTGCTGATCAGATGTTCGAAAAATCCCAATAAGCAAGAAACAAGGAACAGAGAAAAGGACGAAGCACCACATAAGAAAAAAGTTAATGGTGGCAACAAATATGAACTTTTTAAATATTTGTTAATATGTTTTGACCCAATGAAAGTAGGCTAATAAAAATTACTATGACCAAAATTAAAAACTTTTCCAGCATACGTATTAAATTAATTATGTGTTCTTAATATAAATACGTAATTATGTTGTGAGAACAATTATAATTAGACTTGTTGAAATAGTAAATAATAATAAAAAATAGATAGGTTGATAGAGAAATTCAGTAGCATTTATTTAAGAATATCGCTTCCGTCTACCTCGGGTTACTTGAAATTATTTTAAAGACTATAAACATACTTTAAAGGCAATTATTTTCCCAAATTTCTTTTTATGAAGTGTTTTTTGCCCAGTAATAATTGTCGCGCCGAGAAATGACGTAGGCTACTTTCATATCATATCTAAAACAATATCCTTCCATGTTGCACTTCTTTTGCATTCAGTTTCAACCAAATAGTCATATTGTGACAAATTATTCCTCGTATCTGTCAACAAATTCAAAACATTTCATAACTTCTTGCAATTTTTTTTGTGTCCTTGGCGATATTCAAAATATTAGATATATTATAGACCAATATATTTTAAATATTATAGATTCATTGAAAAAAATCATAGATTGTAAAGTAAAGGATATAACGTGAAAATTGACATATTTCCATGAAAGATTTTGATTATTCGCAAATGAAAAAATTACAGCAATATATATATCTTCGCTGGTATGGACGTCGATATCTGCACAGCAACTTCTGTGGTCAAAAGATGTCAATGAGTCAAATAGTTCTTAAATATATCAGAATAAATAATACAAATATTTTAGAATAAAAACATGATATATTACAATATGTAAGAATTAAAAATGTAAATTCATATAATTTAGTACATAACCACTTATAAATTTTGTGTTTTCAAAAGGTTTTTCAATCACCCGGCAAACTAAACATATGCAATTTGCAATTGTGAGTATATACCAGGTTGTCTAGTCTTGAATCCTTCTCCCACCGGTTTATTCCCAACATAAATTAAACCTACATCATATCGATGAATGAAATGGCTATTTGCAATGATATGCAAATTAATATTTTGTAATTTGTTATTTAGAGGGAATGGAACTTTTACCTATGCATAATTAAATAAAATTACGCAAGTCACCAAATATGTCAGAAGCTGCAACTTTTTTAAGTGCAAATGATTAATAGCACTGATTAAATAACCAAAAAAATTCATGGAAATTATATTAAAATTCATTAAAAATTTAAAATATTGATAAAAAATATGCAAATATAAAAAAATTTAAAGTATGTAGTAGAGAGAGCATAAAAAGAACTAGTCTTAAAGGACGCTAAATATACCATATTTCAACAAGTTTTGAGTGTCTAAATACTTACCAACCTTTTTTTATATGCATTTTGGCCAGAGTAGGCAAGTAGGTAAAGAAGAGTAGGTAAGAGAAACTTCAAAAAATTCAAGTGTAGTGAATTTCGCTATGTTAACACAGATAGAATCTATCTTAACAAAATTTGTATGAAAAAAACACTTCTGCATGCGAATAACGGGACTCTACAAAATATACAGACACACACGCGCTCGCGCGCACATATGCACACACACACGCACACACACACATGCACATGCACACATACATATGAGCGCGCACACACACACGCGCACCTCGCACACGAGTAAGTGTTCTGACGTACGCATGCACGCACGTACACACGCACACGCACGCACACTTACACTCACATATATTACTATTTTCTCAAGGTACATTTCAGGTTTCAAACTGAGGTTATCGTTTTTCTTCTATCTTTGAACTAAAAAAAGAACGCGTTCCAGAATATTTATTCTATAATTGGAAATATAAAACAACTTTTCAAATGGAACTTGGAAAGATACACGATTACGGTATATTTGATTTAGAAACTGAGAGTACGTTTTGCTTTCAATTAAAAAACATGGTTTTAATAAGATGGTGCCATGAAATATATTTCACAGTAGTACACAGTTTGAATCTTTTTCTTATTTTAAAAAAAAATTGTAACTTTACATTACGGAAGCAGGAATTATTATACAATATCAAAAATATAGGGAATTTATAAATTGCGATGAATCTTCAGATAGTAAGTAGCACCTGGCCTTACTACATAAAGCAGGTCCGATACTAATAGTGCTACCATATTATTCTACTCGCCATGTATCTAGTATAATTTTAGCCAAGCAGTGAGAAAGTGTGGATTTTTATTTGTTTGCGACAAAATTATACATCCTGTGAAGTGTAAATTTCGAAGTATCAGATACTTTCTGATTGTATAAAACTTAAAACTATCAAAATTCATAGGCAAATGCAGGTAGTCTGTCGCAATTACGTAATAAAAATTTATATTCAATGTATAGGCTGAAAGCTTTTTAACTTGAACTTTTCTTGTCACTAAAAATTTGAAGAAAAAGCTAAATAAAAATTCTAAACGATATATAGATACAGTAAAATAGATATAATAGCAAAAGGACGAAGTAAGAAGCAGCGAAAAATGTATTCATTTATAAAATTACTTTATTACTTTTAACTTTGAATTGATAAATTTCAAATACCCATAAAATAGCCTAATTTAAAATATAGATCACACGCCTCTATGAGATTCCCTACTACAAATAATTTTTTCGTGGTTGTAAAACTCTGCCAGAATTATCATTTTTTGGAATTTATGCTAACAATGAATATTTATGACAAATAATGTCGATATTTTATCAATTTATTGTTCTTGGATGCATTTATAAACACTATAATGAATTAAAGATATATTGTTGTTTACTAATTCCACAAAAAAGTCGGCGACACTATATATCTAGTTTTTAATTAATCAAAAAGTAGCAGAATTTCTGAAAAACAAAATAAACAATAAGCAAAAACAAACCGAAACTTCTCTTTAATACGTAACTAATTTTTAATTAAAATATGTTTTCCAAATTTGTATGAAATTGTATTCCAATATTTAATAACTGTCATCTTAAACGTATAGCGTTCAGTTTTGCAGCGCATTGTATATTTATAGCTTGCAATGTAAGATGGCGCCACGGCACTTTTGACACGTCGAACTATGAATTGTTCACGTAGACTATAAGATAATTGAAAAATATTGTACTATTGTGGCGAGCAAAGCGAGCCGTAGTTCTATCCGAAAACTTGCAGCTTTATGGTACGCTTCAACTTTGCGGGCTTCGTGCAGCTTTATGGTACGCTTCAACTTTGCGGGCTTCGGGCGATTTTTGTTCTTTTTTTGCATTTCTAATGCAAAGAACAGTTTTCGGAAAGTAAACTCGTCGTCAATGTTTGGTTTATTTTAGTCGTCTTGACCTAAGAAAGAAAATAATAAATTAAATTAGCAGGTAAGTTTATACAAAGGCCATAAATAATTGAGGTATTTGCTGGTATAAATGTATGAAGTGACAAAACCAAGTGAAATATTGCCCTGATCTGTGGGTGTATATTACTTGAAATAGGACGAAAGCATCAACTTGCCGCACATTCCAAAAATCTCCTCAACCTGTAGTAGTTTTTTGTAAATTTATTTATGTTCGGAAACGATTTTGTAGCGTAAAAGTTTAGAGTACTCGTTTTTTCATTATTTTATATTTTTCAGTGTTTCTATTACTCAGCGATTAATTGAAGGAAGTTAATTTTTTTAATAAAGAAAATGTTACCACAAAATATGAAGACACTGCTTTCACAAATAATTGAAAATGACCAACCAAATACAGGTGTTTATACAAATTTAAATCCTACATTCTACTATTAATTAATATCTATAACTACAGAATTTCGATAACGATTGTTGCAAAACCAATATAAAAAAAACACAACAATATTTTAAACGGTATCAAAAACGATCTCTCATAAATTAGTTAAAGAAAATTTCAATTATGTGTAATTCAATAAATAATTTTATTTACTTAGGTTACAAAAGTCGATCAAAAATTAGTGACAATAACTAAAACGCATAACGTATTATTTGTGGACAATGACAATTATTACTATTTAAGTTGTAACTTGTACACTGTTTGAAATAAGTAACTGAAACAAATACTATCGTCTTATCATCGATAATAATTTTTTAAATAGAAATATATCTTATTAAAAATATTGCGACGTTATTATTATACAAAATAATCAATTTAAATTTCCAAATCTGATTTAATGACGACATATTGATTAAGCACATTAAAATTGTATTAGTGAAAGGGATTATCACACAAGTTTTACAAGCTTTTTGACGTTTATATAGGCGTCGTTTTGTTCGATGGTCTTTATATTGTGAATAAACATCTTCTCAGAAATTATTTGTATATTGTTACATGAAAAAATTGTTCAAAAAAGGTACATTTTTTTCAAACTTTATAGACAAAAACGTATTTTTAAAAGTAGTATGATATTTTAAGAGCGAATTTCCTTTCAATCATTTAATTTTGCTTCATGAGAAAGTCTATGCAACATTGATATACCTCATGTACCAAAAACTAAGTTTACTTATGGCGTTAGTTTTCCTTAAGAAAGACATATCAGTGTAAGTGAAATAAGATAAAGTAACTAAGAAGTCTCCTGTTAGCGTGAACATGAATTGAAAAAAAATTGTATTTGTATAAATATTTAATCAAGTTCAAGTTGTACAAAAAGTTGTGAAATCAATCATTTTATACACTTAAGACATCGAATTGATATAGCAAGCAGAATAATATATAGTATCGTATATTGCATGAATGCTTGGACGAAATCTTCAAATTAAATTTTTTTTAGAATAAATATAACTTTTTGGAACACTGCTGTATTTTTTGTTACATTTAATCGATTTCTGTTAATACGTTTCACAATAAACAAATGATTATTGAATTAGTTTTTTATTCTGACCATCCTACTCTGTCCCTATATTTACATATCCACTTTTCACGCTACAATAAAATATTATGCAGCTTCTTTTCGATATCTACTTGTTTCTCATTGATTTTCCCAGTTTAAATACATTTCAAGTTTCTTCCAAGACTATTTTCTAACGTACTTCCATTTTATTCCTTGATGTGGATTTATAATAAGCGATAAGGTAACTGTATAAATTCTTTTATTATGGTTTATTGCAAGTTTGTTTATTTTTTGGTAAGTCATCCTTCTATAAATATTAACCATCTAGTTTTTATGTTCTTGTTGCAGAAAACTAACAAATATGTTGCATGTGAGTCAAGGTAGTGCCGTAAAATTAATGGACTATCCTGATTAATGTATTTCAAGATAATGCACACTTGCTCGTTTCTAGAGTATTAATACTTTCTTAGTTATAAGTTATTAACTTTATAAAGCTTCCAAAATACAACTGTATTCGGAAGCTTAAAGGAGTTCAAGATTTACAATGCAAAATGATTGCTCTCGAAAATTACCATAAAGTTACTGCACAATATTAAGAACAGAAGCCGAAATATCTTTGACTGCATATCTTATATTTACGGCTTGTATGAAATACAAATATGCTAATATTTTGCACTTAATTATCACTATCTTCAAAATGTTATGACAGGTATTGTTATTCGAAGTTGCTCGGATCGGAATTAGTTTGGCGACACAACACCCGTGTGTTGCCGCATAACTAATTAGTCGCGATGTGCGAGTACTGCGTGTGGTATTGTTTATCTAATAACAGTCACTTGAGAAATAATTTGTTTAATGCGTTCCTTATTATGCTTATACCAAAAGCGTCGGCGTTTTTTAACTTGGAAAATGTTTAATTTTGACAAGGTTTCAAATTTAATCACGTACAAGTGAGTAATTTCATACTAAAACAATATAATCCATTTTAGATAAATTCCAGTATAATTTTTATTTCTTTCTATGTTGATATTTGATAGCAGTGTAGAAAAATTTAAACGATTCATTTAATTCACGAATATACAAAGAGAATATATACTTCTTAAATGTTTATTACGATTTTACTGGAAATAAAATTTAATATTAATCGTAAAAAATAAACCTCTATTTATTGGGTACTAGTGAGTGATTTTGTTCACGCGAAAGGTAATTAAGTGAATAAAATTAGGATAAATGAATTTTTTAAAAGAAAACCTCTTAAAAACAACTGGAATTCATACCACGATGGTTCCATAAGTTCTAGTCGTCTCTTTTACTCTTTACACTTAGTCACATTCGAACTTTTAAGTATTTTTTATTCTATTCACCAACATTAAACAATAATATAAAGCCTAGAATGCTTTTCACAGGAATAAAATTATAGAAAAGTCTTAAAAAATAAAATCATTAGAATCATTGCCTTAGATTTTTGATGAAAGTTTGCCGAAAAGGCCAACTTTTAGTCATTTTACTTATCCCATAATTTTCTCTTTAGCAAGCTTGGAGTGATTAACATATTGTTTAATATAAGTTAAACATAAACTGTCCAAATTAAACATAATGAAAATGTTAATGTTTTTTATACCGCCTAAATGACGCATTCGGGAAATAATGTGTGTGCGTAAGGTTATTCACCTCCTCCGTAGTATTCGAAGTATAGCGAAATTTGAAGAGAGATCAAAACTAATTTCGATTTTGTTTACATAAAACACAATGAGGCATATTAATAACGCACAATTTAACTATATTGATATGCAAGAAAAATGGTTGGAAAAAATAAAAATAATTTATAAATATTACTTTCCAAAAGTAAAAAAATATTTTATCATGTGCCCGCTTCATCGAAGAACAGTAATCATTTGAGAATGTAGTGAAACTAATTTTATATAAGATGAAATTTTTCCTTTCAAACCAAAACTAGGAACAGCTTCAAAACATTTATCAAAATTTTATTTTGGATAAAATGTTTAACGCAGAGCTAAAAAAAATAGAACCGAACAATTTATTGCAAGAGCAAAGTTAAAAATATTCTTACCGTTCTATTAGCTCTAATCTGTAGTAAGTCCCTATTATTATTGTAATTATTATTATCATTACTATATAAAAAACATATGCAGGTAATAATATGTTACATTGGTTTGAGAACGTCCGATAAGTGAAATCTGATTGGTATTGCTTTAATGATTGTTTTCTCACTTTTTCCTATTTTAGAAAAGTAACAAATTATATATTATTTCGTCATTTAGCATCGAGAAACGATTAGCTGCGAAAAGTATTCTAGCTTCCAATCGAACCGAGTAAATTAAAATAAAAAACTGTACCGAATAAATTTTTGTACTTCGCCTATTCGTCGAGGAAAAGATTCGATATGGGAACTGACCATTGTCGTCATTATCAAGCTTGAATCAGCGTTCAGCACCATTCAAATTATTTACTACTGTTCAACAAGTAGAGTTCAAATCAAAAACAATTTCGAATGAGCTCCCAATTAAAAACGGAGTTCACCAAGGTGCCATCGAGTTAACTACTCTTCGAGAATGAAGAGTGCAATATGATGAAAAGGATTTCCTGGCCGACCTAATATTTGCGCAATTTCTTTATCGAATCGACAGTATCGTTCAGTTACAAGGATTGAAGATAATACGGTTAAGACTAACGAAGGATCGAAAGTAATCTTTCACCTTGAAAAAAACTCAAATGGAGCAAGTCCATGGATTTAAATAGTTCAAGTCATTGGTGCAGGAGAATAATTTGCTGCTACAATCAAGATTCGAAAAAGAGTTGGGTCAGAATCAATGGAGTTTCGCTTCCCTCAAAATTTTCATTTAGAAGATAAGTTTATAGGCAATATATCCCTCAAGACTGTGCTTGACTCATTCCGAGTCCATCCTTTTTTACAAATCTGAAAAATTGATGTTTTTAAAGTCGGATTTGGAAAATTCGAAAACTTTAAAACGCATTGCTTTTGGCAAATTTTCGAAGTGTTGGGCCGCACCTGCATCCGGAATGAGAATATTGGACTAAACTGTAATAATGTTAGTTTGGTGACGTTTTTCAAATGAACCCGGATCGTTTACCACTTTAAGCTTCTCTAGTTACAAAGGCCACCCACCTGGAAAATTTATCACATCTCACCTAAGAAGATATTAATTAAAACATCAGCAAAAAACTCCAAAATCAACGCTTGGCTCTGGAAGAAGCCAAACCCGTCACTAATATCGTTTAAAACGCGCGGCACCTACAAAATATATTGGCTAAGAAATCGCATTACTTACGGAAAATTTTACATACCGTGTCATATTATATAATTGTTTTATTTTATTTCTTGGAGTTTTATCTTATATACAACTTCTTCTTCGGATAATTTAACTCACTGGTTAGTGGAGCTTTTGTAGAATGACGTAAGAAACTTGTTGTTGAAACTTATTTTTTTTAATGTTTTATATCTCTGTGAACAATAGGTTATCAAGTATACGATAAATATATACCTAAAACGTTGAAAAATAATGAATCAATCAAAATGATGGAATATTTTATAATTAATGCAATTATAAAATATTCCATCATTTTTAACTTCGTACGGTCTTCTTTCTTAGCATAATATGTATAAAAATAGAATGCATTTGATCACTATTTAGCGATTTTTTTTAGTTTATTCATTTTTAAAAAGGCAAAAAAGTATTAACTCGACGACTCGACTATCACTATGATTTCCTCAGCAAGTTTTACCATAAGCAATTAATTTTACTTCAAAAAGGATTTGATTTAGCTGTTTTTATAATCATTGAAAATGAAAATATGATAATTTGAAGCGCAAGATTGCTTTAGTCGCGTTTGTATAAATATATCTACTGGTATCTTAATGTTAAACGTCCGCTTTTTACTATTTTAGCTTTTATACACTTTTTACTATATTAGCTTTTATACATAATTGATAACAAATAACAACTATAATATAATTGTAAAGAATAAATAGTAATTCCTTACTTCTCTATGTACGTCTATGGAATTATTCAGCCCAAACGAGTTTGTTGGTTCAGACAAATAAAATCAAAAAATGATTCTCAATTTCGCCTCTAGCTCTCTTATAATACTATTTGATACACATAGACGTCATATTAAATTCTAGTTTATGTATGGACTTATGGAGTTATAACGCAGATATTACCAGAAAGAACATCACCTAAGTATAAAAATAAAAAGATTATAGCATTTTCAGTCTTATTTTATATAAAATAAATATTGATCATTAGTGCTACAATATTGTAAATGCCGACTGTCTTTCTATGTTTAACATAAATAAACAACTTTATCTGCAAACATTTAATTACACGACAGACTCCCAGCCTCTGTAGCCCATTTGACAGCTGCCGACGTAAACATATTCAAGTGCTCTTATTCAATTTATTTTAACACGGTTTCTAATAATTATAGGTAGTTAATATCTTCGCAGGACAGATTCTAAATCGACTGTCACTAGGCGCAAACATAGCACAAGTTACTGTATTTAAGTTATTGTATTAGAGATATCGACAATAATTGGGAAGACATTGATTTTTTTTTAACGTACTTTCTGATTTTTAAAAATAAATAAATAAATTCAACTTTTTAAGATTGTAAAATAACTCGCTGTCAACGTTGTGGTAGTTTCTTCTTTCTATAATAAAATATTCTTTAAGAACAAATATAAATAAATAATCAAGGACAGCAATAAAAACAATAAAAAATTGCCTTAGTTACGATTGAAGTCATTCCATGGTGAGTGGTGCATAGAAAAACTTGTTTCAAACAAATATTTCGAGGAAGATATTTTTCAACGCTGCAATTAAGAACTGGCCTAAGGAAAATGTCACAGTAAAGTTATAATGGAAGACATTTATATTTTCTGCGCGTAAAGTATTAAGTGAATTTAGTGAAGTATCCTTCTCTTTACATTTTAATGCTAATATACTAATTTGTGACTGGTCAATGTTACAGGAAAATATTTTTTCGGCCTCTAAATTATTAAATTAATGAAGAAGTGAATAATAATCTTATTACAAGCCCACTTTTACTTTATTTATCATAATTACGATAATTATTATTAATATGCCGGTAAGCATTGAATGAAAGAGGTGACACGCATTGCCAAGAATTCGGTTTCCTGCTACTTTAAATGATCAATGGAGGAATGGAGAATGGAAAGGATGACATAATTCAACGCTACTAATTTTAAACAATTGTAAGTTTTAATTATAATAATATAGATTCCGGTGGATGACACATCCATACCCTCATAGTATAAGTTCTGTTTAAAAAAGGTAATTTTAAAACGCGGGTTGTGACAAAGCTTAATTTATTATTACCAAATATTAGTACTGAGTAGTTTTATCTAGCTGTTTTACATAATATACCGAGTCCTTATTAAGATATCAGTCGCTCTTCAATAAACCGACGTCAACAGAATATCGACAAGTAGATTTCGTTGTTGTATATCGACAACGAAAACTACTCCAATCCGGTGGTACCAGTTATTGCGTTGTCGTCAGAACTATACATAACTGCCAAATTTATCATGATAAAAGAATTATACACCCAAACATGGTTAGGATACATTGTCATATCATTGAGTCAGTGTCTGACTTATATAATTGTATTGGCATCAGAACTACACACATTTGTCAAGTTTCATGATGTTTTAACAATTAGAAAACCAAACACTGATAAGATAGGTTGTGTCATTATAGAGTTCAGTGCCTAACTTTTGGTTCTATTCCATTGAATCAACCCGATGGCACAATTACACTGTATTGTCATCAAACTATCTATAACTGAAGGTTGCCTGATGATACAACAATTAAGAGTGCATGAAATTAAGTTTCGCATGTGTCATTATATGGTTCATGTAAAAAAGGATGTTAATTTCTTCCCCTTCCAATAGTTTAAAATTAAACAAATTAGAGCTTTATTTTTCTTTTAAATGGACTACTTGGCAATATTTAAACTCCTGAACTAGTCACTGCAAAATCAATTTACAAATTTATTAGTTGGGAACATGTTCACCTGACATCGACTGATTAAAATAGTTAATCATTGATTAGTTAAAAAAAAATTAAATTGATTTCGTAAGAAATTTTCAGTTACAAACAAAAAGTACTCTACTAAATAATTTTACTTTCTTATCTCTTGAATTAAACTGTTAATTTAGCATAAATCTTTTAAACTATTTTTAAAATTGCAAATAAGAGACGTATGCTGCCCAAAATATTTTATGAACTTTTCAAAGTAATCTTAATAGTAAATATTGAAGCTAAGCTTATACTTGTGAAAATAGTAAATAATTCAATGCTGTTATACGTTTATTAAATACTGTTAACTACTAGTATTGTCCTGCACAGCACTTTCTATTCTACTCCCCACTGGATCTCGACAAAAATATCTTTGCAACTTGCACAGCTTAAGGATAGGAACAAAACTAATCCGCGTCAAGGGAAAAATAGAAAAAAACACACATCGAGGATTGCCGGCAGACAGTATCGGCTAGCGTTATGGTCGACGTAATCAGTGATAGTCCCGCGAGAATTCTTAGGGCTACACTTACGTTTCTGAGCAGGATCGGCCTTATTCAGTGCCCCTTTTTGATTACTTTCTTATTGGTACTTCCCATGTCATATGTAATTTCCAGAAAAGTAGTTAGAATAAAAAAAATTAGAAGTTAATTAATATTAGCTGAGAAATATCTACGTAAATAAAACATTACTATATAAATAATGGTCATAAAAAAAAGAAAAAGAATTTTTTTGTAACTTTACCCGTACTTTGTTTCTAAGAAGAAGAACTGACCTTATATCAATCTTTTTATATCAATTTTCTTTGAGACGAAGATCGGCGTCTCCCCTTAAAATGTGAATCAGATGTACGTTTTACTAAATCTCCGTCTCCAACTCCTGATCTCAATAATCCAAATTACTTGAAAGAAATGATCATTGCAGAAGCTTACCTGAAACTATATCGACTAACGAATATGATTAATTAATTATCATGGATTAGTGTATTTTTTTGTATACTTAAATGATCTTGTGAGAAATTCACAGGCACACACAAAAATAAAAAGATAACGTTTTTATTTTAAATTTAATTATTCAAATTAAGCTCCTTTTTTATATTTAATTTCTTTTCCTATCACTTTTCTTAAAATTCGATGGATTTCACTGCGAGGTTAATTAGAATAAGTCCGTCATTTGAAGAAAATATGTAGACTTAATTTTAATATAGAATTACATATTTCATAATAAAAATTTAAAAAATGCAGCTATCGATATTTTGAGGTAGTTTTTGATATAACTTGAAAAGTTTCTGATTACATGGCTTTTATATGTGAGTCTACTTTTGTGAGAAAAAAGTGGAAAGAGAAACGCAAATAAGATTATCTGAACGTCTGGCTATTTGCCAGGGTAGTTAAAAATCAGGTCACATGAAACCATCAATTAACATTACAATGCCAGAAATTCTTTCAATATTATCTGAAATTTGTTTCAGATTTTGAAACAGTCTCCAAATTAGTCTAATAAATATATTTATTAATATTTCACCTCCGATTTTTTGTATTTTTAATGGACTGTGTACAAATTAGTATTAATTCTAAATACTAAACGATCTGTGAAATTGAAATTTCTTAGAATGTTAATTTTATTAACTGATATTACGAGGGTTGCCTTTTAATTTACATAAATTTAATTTGAAAAAAATATGCCTAAATTTCTAATGCTCTGTGAAAGAAATTGTATCAAAGAGGAAGTGAAATTATCTTAAAAACTACTATAATTAAAAATATATTAATTGGAAAAATATCTCCAATAGAAAATTTACATTTTTTATGTTATATTATTTTTTCTTCTTTGCCTTTATGGTAGTACCAGTAAAAAAACCTATTTCATAAACTTAAATAAGAAATTTGTTAATTAACAATTTTTAGTTTACAAACTTTACATTAAATTATCGAAATAATGGCTTTGAAATAAAATTCAGTCTACACAGCCTAAGAAAATTACACTGTAAACAAATAAGAGGTTGGTGATTTTACCTTATAATTTTCATTCTTATTAAAAGCAGTCCTAAAAGAAAAAAAGAAAAATCAAACGGATTTCAATCTGAGGAGCGCGGTGTCCAACTGATCGTACCGGCGCTGTTGTTATCAATCGATCATTACACTGTGTGGGAAAAAGTTATCGTGTGCTTCATAAAATCAATAGAAATGTAAATGTCCTCTTTATTACACTTTTTTACGCAATTGTTCCTGGAAAGTTGGATACATTTTTTTAAAAGTTCATATGTTTTTAAAATATTATTAAAATAAAAAAAACCTTTTTCTTAATATATGGTGCAAGACAATTCAACAAATTACATGGTTATACATTGAACAATCTTGATCTATATGGTCGATTAATGTAAGTCAAAGTATGTAAAATCAAGGTGTTTTGAAAATAAGTAATAAATTGTAAATTATGCATTATGAATTATTACATAACTCTGCCTTGCTTTAGATCGATACATATGCATATATGCTGATGTTATTTAGATAAATCATTTATTCGGTCTGTACGTAGTTCATTATAACGTAAAGACGTTTTTTAAAAGAAAATAATATATTGTTATACAATATACTTTTCAAATTAACCAAATATCAGGATTTCCAAATGATTGAATGAGCCCACCTTTTAATTACATATAAAAACTGTTTTTCGGCAAAACGCTTTTAAGAACATTAGTGAATATTGGTATCTTTGCGACGCACTCACGATAATATAATTTATTAAGTCTGGAACCAATATGAATACGTGGATTACATGTACACACAGTTATTTACTAGATCCTCTGTGTACATCAAAATTTTATTTATGCACTTTGAACACCTGATTGAGTTAAATTAAAATTATAGACCGCCCATTCGTAGAATATCTTAAGCTAAGAATAGACTCAAGAAAATAACTCGCCGTTGCTCTAATATAAACACGTATATTATACAAAACCGAAGTGTCCTCAAAGAAGCTAAAATCAGAAATTCAATCTACACCATGTTTAAGACTAGTTTCACGAAACTTGCTGAAAGATATTTTGGACTCAAGGGATAACATATTTTTCAATGCTTTCTCGTTAAGTTATCGTTTTTCTATAAAATTAAGAAGCTAATTAAAAAGATATAAATTGACACAGAAACGTTTTATTGAGTAAATAAGATAAAGGTAAGTAGATGTCGGCAGTGAAAAAGCTAAACGTATTTGATATTACTTTCCCTGATTTTCAATAAATTTAGTTTCGATATTTGCTACCATGTGGATTTGTATTAAAAATATTGATGCGGTGCTTCGAATACCGTAGTTTTTTTATCGGTAAACATGTTGCGCTCTAAATTCTTATTGTATATTAATTTGAATAATTTCATTCACTTCTGTCTTTTACAATAAACTCACTTTTCACGTAAATGTAATTTACAACCATGCCGATTGCAGCTTATGCCTGGGCATTAAACAATTTATTCCATTGCTACCTCATTAACAAATGTTATCTCGTTTTAATTTCATACTTATTTCTATGTAAATTTACCACACGTATTACGAGTCTAGACATGTAAACATCTTGCAATATCAAGTCGAACCTTAAACGAAAAAAAATACGAGTTTGCTTTAGACCACACGACTGAAGTAAAACTTCAAATTTATTCCAATTTTATTCACTTTAAACGTAGAATATTTAATGTATTGAACAAAATAATCTATAATATAAAAATAAGTCGGGTTTACAAGGTTTAGGTTGGAAAGGTGTCGGGCTCCGTGAGGTTTATAGCAAACAAAATACAGGAAAAATTTCAACAGAAAAGCAGGAAAACAGGGAAAATCATTTTTCACATACAGCGCCATCTCTGATACATAGCATGTATTACAAACCAATATGGTTTTGCATGATTGTGGAGCAGATGGCCCCAGTATTTTAAGTAGGTGGCGCCGGTGCGTGATACATTGTTTGACAGCTACTCATTGTACTCTGCTCATTTAATTTCCCAGAACGCACGAACCGATTTCCACGGTTTTGCATTCGTTGGAAAGGTCAAGGGCTCCGTGAGGTTTATAGCAAACAAAATTCAGGAAAAATTTCAACAGAAAAACAGGAAAACAGGGAAAATCATTTTTCACATACATCGCCATCTCTGATACATAGCATGTACTACGAACCAATATGGTTTTGCATGGTTGTGGAGCAGATGGCGCCAGTATTTTAAGTAGGTGGCGCCGGTGCGTGATACATTGTTTGACAGCTACTCATTGTACTCTGCTCAGTTAATTTCATGTGACATTTATTATGCGCACGTTCTTTCAAACGCTAACTTAAAACCGGTATTGTGTTCACTGTGAAATTGTGAAATTGAGGTTAAAGTTATTCGTTTCCTAACAGTTCAATTGGAAACCATCAAAACAATCACGCGTATTGTGCAAATTTTTAGTCAATTTCAACAGCAGGCATTGGTCATTTTTTTACAACTGTGTAAATTATGTCGATCGTGCCTTTGAGGTTAAATTCACCAGTCTGTCCATAGTTCAAAATGCCTAGAGGACGACGTGCGAACATCGGCTGCCGCACAAGTCATGCAAGCCAGCAACAAGTGTATTCACAGAACTTAAGCGAACAAAGACAAAATATAATAAGAGAAAATGCCCTATTGAGACAACGCGTGAGCACACGAAGATCATTAGCATCATACAATCGCTTGGCATTCAAATATGATCCCACTGCGAACTACAGTGATGATGACAATTTAGATATTGGGCCAATGACGACTGTATGCCGAAATTGCAATGCGTTAAAGTTCAAAAGAGAAACGGCTGGATTGTGCTGCCCAAGTGAAAAAGTCAAACTGGATCCATTACTTACACCACCACAGCCACTGAAACCATTGTTCGATGGAAGTGATCCCGATTCCAACCATTTTCTTCAACGCATTCTTGAATACAATAACTGCTTTTGCATGACTTCCGTTGGCGCTAATATCATTCGAGAAGGCGGCTTCATGCCGACTTGCAAGGTAAAAGATACAACACACACAACCAATCACTCACACCAATCAATCACACCAACACAATCAATTGCAACACATAACAACTACACATACACCGCACACTACACCATCACACGATCAGAAGTCACACCGTATTGTTCAACAAATGATTGTTTGCAATTACAGATACAAGGACAAATATATTATTTGCATGGTTCAATGGTGTCAACACCAGTGAACCGCATCAATTTATGCAAATATATTTCATTTCGTCGATGGTGGATCAGCTGAATGTGTGGTGCAATATACAGGAACACAACAGTTAAAGAGACGAATTATTGAAAAGTTGCAAGCATTTTTCCACGCTAATAACGCTGTGGTTAATATGTTCAAAACAGCATTGGAACGAATGCCATCGGATACGCACAAATTTGTCATAAGAGCGGATCGTATCCCAACAGGTGAACATGTGTGAAGATTCAATGCGCCCACCGTTGATGATGTTGCTGCAATTATTGTTGGCGATCCAACTAAATCACGAGACATTGCCGTTCAGCGAAAAAGCAATATCATGCATCGTGTAAACGAGACACATCGTTTGTACGATGCGTTACAATATCCAATCATTTATTGGCAAGGGCAAGACGGATACGACATCACGTTGAAGATGGTCGATCCAATTACAGGTACAATATTCACATACTAATTATTGCTATTATTTGTTTCCATTAACAATCCATTTAATTTTGCATTTTCAGGCGTATCAATGAACAAAAATCTAAGCGCAATGAATTACTATACGTATCGTATGATGATTCGTACACATGAGGAGAATGTCATTCTGAAGTACCGTCGGCTATTCCAGCAATTCACTGTCGACATGTATGTCAAAGTCGAGACCGAACATTTAGCGTTCATCCGATTCAATCAGGCAAAGCTACGATCTGAGGACTATATACACTTGCGTGATGCTATTCATTCAGATGGTAATGTTCAGAATATTGGACGCCTGACGATTCTCCCATCATCTTATATCGGAAGCCCACGCCACATGCACGAATACGCTCAAGACGCTATGACGTACGTGCGAAATTATGGAACTCCGGATTTATTTATTACGTTCACATGCAATCCGAAGTGGACGGAAATTTAACATGAGTTGGACCCGGGCCAAAAACCGCGAGATCGCCATAACATAATTGCCAGAGTATTTCAGCAAAAACTCAAGGTTATGATGGATGTGCTTGCTAAGTATCAAGTTTTGGTGACACACGTTGTTGTCACCAAAACTTGATACTTGATATGTACTCGGTGGAATGGCAGAAGCGTGGACTACCGCATGCTCATATCCTTAATTTGGTTGCTGAACAAATTACATTCAAATGAAGTGGATGACATCATATCAGTTGAAATTCCTGATCCAGTCACTGATCCCCATCTACACGACATTGTGACGACACAGATGGTGCATGGACCGTAAGGTGCATTAAATCCATTATCGCCTTGCATGGCTGATGGAAAGTGCACAAAACGATATCCGCGACCGTTAGTTGTTGAAACAGTCACAGGGAACGATGGATATTCATTTTATCGTCGGCGTTCAAAAGAAGATAATGGTCGAACTATCAAAGTTAAAGTTCAAAATTAAGAGATTAAGATCGGAAATGAATTCATCATTGCCCGCTGCTATGACGAATTTTCGAAACACATGCGAACGATGAGAGTTGTCATTCGGCCAAATCAGTCAAATATTTGTGCAAGTACGTCACAAAAGGCAGCGACATGGCTGTGTTTGGTATTGCATCGGAAAATGCGAATGACGAAATCAGCAACTTCCAAATGGGCAGATACGTCAGTACTAATGAAGCACTGTGGCGATTATTGTCATTTCAAATTCATGGAAGATATCCCACAGTTGTACATTTAGCAGTGCACTTGGAAAATAGACAAAGAGTTTACTTCACTGAGGCTAATGCGGCACAACGAGCTGAGAGACCTCCATCGACAACATTGACTAGCTTCTTTGCAATGTGTGAAGCAGATCCATTTGCAGCGACGCTGATGTACGTTGAAATGCCCAAGTACTACACTTGGAATCAATCAACAAAGAAATTACAACGTCGCAAACAAGGAACCCCAGTTCCAGATTGGCCACAGGTGTTTTCCACTGATGCGCTAGGTTGCATGTATACTGTTCATCCTAGAAATGATGAATGTTTTTATTTGCGACTGCTGTTGGTAAATGTACGTGGACCAAAATCATTTGCGCATTTGAAAACTGTGAATGGCCACCAATGCCAAACATATCGAGAAGCATGTCAACTATTGGGTTTGCTGGAGAACGATTCTCATTGGGATTTAACACTTGTGGATTCTGTTGTTTCATCAAATGCGTACCAAATACGAACGCTGTTCGCAATTATCATCACCACACGTTTCCCTTCACAACCAATTCAGTTATGGAACAAATACAAAGACGACATATGTGAAGATATCTTGCATCGCTTGCGCATTCGAACGAATAATCCCGACATGCAAATAACCGATGAAATCTACAATGAAGGATTGATTCTGATTGAGGATCAATGCTTGACTATTGCAAACAAGCTACTGATTGAAGTAGGAATGATTGCGCCAAATCGATCGATGCACGATGCATTCAAACAAGAATTAAATCGAGAGCTGTAATACAATGTTGATACATTGCAGGAATTTGTTCGAAATAAAGTGCCGTTGCTGAATGAACAGCAAAAACAAGTATACGAAACATTAATGCAAGCGGTGGACAATAATACTGGTGGTCTATTCTTCCTGGACGCACCTGGAGGAACAGGGAAAACATTTGTAATTTCATTGATTTTGGCCACTATTCGATCAAGATGTGACATAGCTTTGGCGTTAGCATCATCTGGAATTGCGGCGACTCTTCTAGATGGCGGTCGTACTGCACATTCTGCGCTTAAGTTGCTGCTCAATTTAAACACAATTGATACTCCAACATGCAATATTTCCCGATCCAGTGCAATGGGAAAATTGTTGATGCAATGCAAGCTCATTGTTTGGGATGAGTGCACAATGACACATAAGAAATTACTTGAAACACTTAACTTCACACTGAAGGATCTTCGGCGAAATAACAACATCTTTGGCGGCTTGATGATATTGTTGGCAGGCGATTTCAGGCAGACGTTGCCAGTAATTCCCCGTGGAACGCCTGCAGATGAATTGAATGCTTGCCTGAAGGCATCACCTTTGTGGAATAACGTAAAAACATTATCGCTAACCACTAATATGAGAGTTCAACTTCAAAATGATCAAAGTGCTGCACAATTTTCCAAACAATTGTTAGCTGTTGGAAATGGAAAAGTCCCAGTTGATGCGACAACTGGATTAATTACTCTTACCAACGACTTTTGTCGATTTGTAGACTCTCAATTAGCTCTTATTGAAAATGTTTTCCCAAACATTAGTGAGAATTATCAGAATTATGCTTGGTTAAGTCAACGAGCAATTCTCGCCGCAAAGAATAATGATGTACACGCACTGAATTTCACCATTCAATCAAAAATCGCTGGCGATTTGGTGACATACAAATCCATTGATTCCATAACAAATCCCGATTATATAGTAAATTATCCAACGGAGTTTTTGAACTCTCTGGAGTTACCAGGATTTCCACCACATAACTTGCAACTCAAAGTTGGTTCAGTTATTACGATATTGCGTAATTTGAATCCACCGCGACTTTGCAATGGTACTCGACTTGCGGTGAAAAGACTTATGCCGAATTTGATTGAGGCAACCATTATTAACGGAAAGTACGCAGGTGAAAATGTATGTATTCCTCGAATACCAATGATTCCGACTGATCTTCCGTTTGACTTCAAACGATTGCAATATCCGGTTCACCTTGCGTTCGCAATGACAATTAACAAGTCACAAGGCCAATCGCTAGTGTTTGCTTGATAAATTTAGAAAATCATTGTTTTTCACATGGGCAGCTATACGTTGCGTGTTCACGAGTTGGGAAACCATCCGCTTTGTTTGTGTTAACGTCAGACCAAAAAACAAAAAATGTGGTTTATCAAAGAGCACTTCAATGAAACGGATAATTTGCGGACACGTATAACGCTTCGATTCAGTATTTACTTTGGATTCACTTTAATTTTTTACTTAGAGAAGTTCAACTAAATTACACTTCATTTTTGTAATCGAAATTAATTCATTACTGTTGTGAAATGAAATAAAATTGTTCCTTTTCAAATAAAAAAAAAAAAAATTTCTTCATCTTTTAATCCCCAAACGAAATGTTACAAAAAACGAAGCCATCTGGTGGCAAAACGGAGTTCGCCGGGTTTGCTAGTAATTTATAAAATTGTTCAAGAACGAAATTAAATTACAAAATAATAAAAAAATCACCGTTCGCGTAACGCTAGCAAACTCGCATATATATATATATATATATATTTATATATATATATATATATATATATATATATATATATATGTATATATATATATATATATATATATATATATATATATATATATATATATATATTTCATGCACTGGCTATGAGAGGAAGAGAGAAAGAAAATGTGCCTGCGCACTGCTCTCTCTTGCTCCTACAGTGTGACACAGACAATAGGATTGCACTGTGTCTTAGATATACGAAACACATAACTGGCTATGAGAGAAAGAAAGGAAGAAAATGTGTGCTCGCACCTCTCTTTCTTGTCCCTACAGTAATATACGAAACGTAACTCTCTCTCCTTCCGTCTTCACTAACTTATATCTCCCTTTCAACTACCGTTCGCCTCGCTCGATCACATTTTTCGTAACGCTCTCGTCACACATTCACTAGCTTACTCCCCAAGTCAAGCGTGCATAAAGAAGTTTTACTTCAAAAAAGTGCAGATTTCTATTTTAAAATAAAAAGTAAATCAACAATTTTGCTTAAAAAAAGAAAGAATTATTAAAATATATTAGCGAGTTTTCGAAATTACCTCATACTAATAAATTTATCTTCTTTTTTTCATTAGTGTACATAGATTAACGGGGCTGTTGCGTTAAACAGTTTATTGGCGAGAGTTTTATAATTGTCTTCAGTATGGAACATAAGGTAAAATTATTTCTGCAGGAAACAATTTGAAAGTGTACACTTGAGGTCAATAAGTTGCCTGTAAAAAGTGACAGTCTCGTTTAATTTACGCAAGTCTCATTCAATACAATAACTAATAATAAAACGTTCAATATACGTGTATTTTTTATTCTGAATAATCAAACGAACTGTCAAAGTATTTCATTTTCATGAAAGCATACAATGAAATATATTAAAGATCGTGTACGTGTACAGTATTATTGTATAGTCGAAAAATATCATAAAAAAGGAAGTCTTTTTATTTACAATAGTTATCACACTTTAAATAAGACTCACGCTATGCACATAAGTAATACAATATAATTATAAGACAATAATTTTTTCAATTAAGCTTACGACATTAGAATAAGAATTCTAACCTCTGTTGGCAATATTTATTTTCTCACCCATCACGATGTGAGCAAGGAGAGTTTGTTCTAATCAGTTTTAAAATTATAGCAGGTGTTAGCATATAAAAAGAAATAAATTAAAAATAATTTCGAGGAATGTTGTCACGTGTTACTTTTTTAAGTAGATTCTTAAAATATAAATAATTCCGTGAATGGCTATAAAAATCAAATTTATAAGAATAATTTATTATATTGGAAACATATTAATTTAACCGATTAATGATTTATCATAATAGCATATAACAATAGGCATGCATCTCCTCGTATCGACATTGTGTGAGTAAGCACATTGTGTGAGTAATCTTACGTAAGTACAGGTATATCCATATGTAATATACGGGGTATATTTGTATATACTCTGAAAAAAGATCAGTATCTTATTGTATTTCCGTACGTAACTTCCGTTATGTTTCGTTGAGTTACTGACATTGGATTAGGTAATTGATGAAGAATTATTATAAATTAAGAGAGACAAAATAAGAGAAATGAAGAGAGATGATAATTCCAATTTAGTTTTAGCTTTTAAAATATAGATCACCAATTTTCAAAGTATAGATCACCACAATGCTTTATAAAACCTAGAATGACAATGATGGCAAACGGCCATATTAAAATTTTTCACTCCATCGATCAAATACAAATCTATGTAGTTTAATATATATGGCTCCATTAAAGTATAAACAATATAAATTTATTACCGCAAAAGAAGGTTCTTAAAAAGAGAAACATTGCAGTTATAAATAACTGGTAAAACTACGTAACGCGTGTTAATTATTGGCAACCTTGATCGATTAATTACTTTCCGTAATTCTTTCTGTTTTCGATGTTTATAAAAGAGCCGAATAAAGTAGATAACATGATTAAATAGTAACTATATCAAATATTGAATCGAAGTATAAAACCTGGAATCTTTTCTTTATTAATGTATGTTTTGTAATATACAAATCAGCAAATCTCACTAATCAGCAAAATTATTCTGGAAGTTTTGGGAAATATGTACGACACGACATAATTTACTTAAAAGCGTGTTAAATCTACATATGACTTTTAAAATGCTATAAATGAATAACACGTCAGAATTAAAATATTACAGAGGCTAACTAGTTTTTCTTCTCCAGACAGCTAATCGCAGGTCTGCGGCTGGAACATATAATATATGCAGATGCCGGGAAAATATTGACTGATTTGCTCCATTTCACTAGTTAAACTTCCGTTCATCAGCAATGGGCTAGGAGCCACAAAATTTGAACTATTGTACATTATGTGCTGGACTTAACAGGTTCAGGAAAAATAAATAACGTCTAAGCAGAGCTAGAAAAACATAAAAAAAGAAAGACACGGCGTAACTATAAAAATTCATAAATATTTTTGCAACTATTTATTTTGAATTCGTAAACAATTTCTCTATTATTGAGTGAACATTAAAGTAGTTTTAACCACCGTACAAAATAGTTAACAAATTTTCAAACAACATACAAAAGGTTAAAAGAAAAATTTATAAATGAATGTTTCCTAAATGGAGAAAGATTTTAAAGTTGAATTAAATAAGTAAATAAAATAAATTCTTCCTCGGAAACTATGAGAACCAAAACTAATAAAATAATCGGAAACGACGAGAACCAAAACTAAGGAAATACTTATCCAACACAATTTCTTTGTGCGATGCTTGTCCACGACAATTTTTTTTTAATTTTTGGCATAAACTAAGTGATACCTTCATACGAAATATTCACTTCAAAAACTATAGAAACTATGAACCTGTGACAATCGTATAGAAATGACGAAATTATAACGGTACCTTATATTACTGACCATATATAATTAAAATTAAAATTAATGTTTTTGCCCTTGATTCTTTGGTCGTCTCTCATAACATCGATAAACAAAATATATTGACATATTCTTTTGTAATTCTCCATAACCCCACGTCTTCAAGTTATATATATATTTTTTTTTTTTTCAACAGTATTTTTTGGACATTAAATTGATATAGATTCTTATGAGATTTAACAAAAAATATTTTTATATTATATATTTTTTATCTTTATTATATAAAAAATATTATTTTTATATTAGCGGAAACCTATTGAATCCGTCCAATATCGTAAGACCGGTTGGTCCTAGGTCAGGATAAGTATCCGACAAATAACTTCATAAAATAAATATTAATTAACATATTTTTATATGACAACAAAAATTCATAATTTACACATGTTATACATTTTGAACGAGTGAAAATTTCTACGAAAAATTACATTTAATATCTTTAATCGTATGTTTTTTTTTTTCGTTCAGTTACCTTACCCTTTATTAAATTAACAGCAGAGCCCACCGGGTTGCGAGTAAACACAAAGTGTTTTCTACAGTGTGAAACTACGGTAGCATCACATTTCTTTTTTCAAAGCCGCTCCTGGCATTGAATAGCCACTCAAAGTCCATTGGAACGATTTTTGTTGTAACCATAATAAAAATTGTTCGTAACCAAAAATACTGCAGGCAACGACAGCTGACCGTAACAATAAAAGTAGACATTACAATAACTTTAAGAGAAACTGGGAGCCTGAAAAGATGGAGTTAAATTGTCATTCGACCAGAAAAAATTGAAATGAGTAATCGTTTTACTTTTAGTTGTGCTTTTATAATGAATAACTATTAAAATAAAGAAAAAGGAACTTAAAGGGCGACATGAAAATGTATTTGTCTTTTTTTTGTTAGATTTAAGTTTTTATTGTAAATTTAGTATGTCTTGAAATATCCTACCTATTCTTTTTTTTATATAATATCATTATATACACGGAACATAAAACTAATAGAAGTGGCATATTGGCCGAACTGTGTGAAAACTCGTGTCGCCAGTTCGAAATATATGAATTTTAAACGCGCCAATTATAACACGACGTGCACCCCCAACCGTGTTCATAAACATCATGGATGTATTAATTCGTTCTCGTTTCCGCACGCTTTGTCGCATATTTTTATCCTGTTTCCGATAATAATTCTAAAATGTTAATGTTGTTCACACATTTAACGACCGCCCACCACGATATAAACGTATAGCAGCTGCACGTATTATCCGCTCTATTTAAATATTTTTTGAGGGAACTTAAATTTTACGAAACTGTGATGTTTAGGCACGTCCTAAATATTTATTAAATTATTATTTACATGCAATACACCAACTGACTAATGGAAACACGAGAATTAGCTAATAGATTTCGTCGGTTTTACAGCGTCACAATTAAAACTTTCGCTATTTATTTAACAAAATGTATGCGCTTTCTATTAATTTCGGACTGATCTACATTTCCATAATGTATAAGTAACTGAATATTGAGTTTTTTAAATGGAAATTAAAGAATAAAACGCGCGATGGTTCTATTAAACAATTCAGTTTAATGATCCAAAGAATGAATATAGCAAGAAACATAAAATAAACGAAATAGCAGTTTACTAACATAATTTATCACAACTGCCAAATGTCTAAATTAAAAAAAAATTATTATGGTCATTTCGATTTCTGAAATCTAAGGAATAAATTTATTACGATAATTTAATTTTGCAATGAGTGTAAATGGTCCGTTTCCAACAAGATTAAGAAAGTAATTTTGTACAAATATCTTTTTTTCAAATGCCAAAACATATTTATGCATTATAATTATTCTTGGATCTTTACCTAAATTATATTTAATAATATATATACAATTTTACATTATTTGTAAACATTGTGTGTGCGTGTTCATCACAGACATACATACAAACTATAATTTATTATTTATTAAATAAACGACGTTTTTGTACATTCAAAAGTTGTTTATATTATTTAGTCGTAAGTACCTAATGAATTAAATTTATTTAAATAGAATATAATAACTATATAAAGGAAACAAAAAAAATTTACGACTCGGTGTTGTGTAAATAATGCAAAAAACTTATATTTTGTCTGTATAATATGAAATAGATGTGACTGGTACCCGGAACTCTATGCGATCGCACTACCCGGAACTGTATGCGAACGCACTAACACACACATATATGTTTAATGTTATTGGCCTTGTAAGATTATATATTAAGTAACTGTCATTTGTTTAATTTTTTATACTGATTTTTGGTGCTGTCATGTACTTTTCCATTATCGCATTAATTAAGCCAGTAACATAGGTCGCTATCGGGAAATCTTGATGAACCTGTTTACTTTACATTATATTCGTACCTACAAAATGTCTTAAAGCTTCCCGAATAATTTTTCATTTGTTGAAAATATTTGTTCTTTCTTTTATACTTTTTTTTAATTTACGTGTATTAATAACATCTCGTGATGGATAAAATAAGTCACCTTTATCTTATGCGATTATAAAACTGTGTTCATGAGTTTTCTCTGAAGTTATGTACGTGCATTAGCACGTACATAAGTGTCATAAAGAATTTTTCTCATTAAAATATGCTCAACAAATCCAAATATATTAGTTATAACTTGACAACTGCATTTTAAAAAATCATTGATGATTTCTGTTTCAACGGTTTTTTTCAAAACTCTCTCAATTGTCTTCAAAATTTTCTAGTCGAGTAGTAGTCTCGTTAATACTTTCAATGGTGGAAGAATAATGCTTAATATAAATTTGTTCTAGTGACGCACAGTTTCCATTTTTGATCCCCTGCAAGCGTATATGCGTTACAAGTTTTTTATATATTGACTTAAATCTTCTCGAGGTGGGGTTATTATTTGAGCCACCACGTGAACGTATGTTTCAAAATAACAATTCGACGTAATCTTGACTACCTTTGTAAAATGGCAAATACATATGTAAGTTCCTTGCATTAAAGTGTGAATAAAGATGTTTCAGTACATGAATACAACCTATAAAACTCAAAAAATTTCGATTACAAGTTTTCCGTCATCATACTTCAGTCAGTTTAAATATCCGGTACTTTCAAGAAAGACAGTATGATATTATAATTTACACCAGTTTCGTAAAACGAAATCTACAGATACTTTTGAATTAAATATGTCAAAAAGATTATTAATTCTCCACAAAAAATTGACAGGGACTTGACTATCTTAAAACTGAGAGAGTTCTAATACATTTAATTCATTCTCAATTAAATCATTACTAATATAAAATAAAAAAGTGAGTAGGTATTATCTAAAGAATTTATAACATAGCGCATAAATTTAGAAATTGGTAAACATTTTTTACATTTTAATATTACATAGTAATAATCTTTAAAAAATATACAAAACTATTACATTTATATAAATTGATCTACTAAAAAAATATCGATAGTCGCATCTCAGATGACGTGGTTCAGCCCTGCGCTGCATCGCCGTTGAACATCGGAGGCACATAAATAAATGTGGGCTTAATATTCATATATCGAAATAAAGTTTAAAAATAGTTCTACCTATGGTAAGAAATACCTCTTTTAGTAAGGCTTTGTATACGGCTTTAATTTTTCACGATGCAATTGCACAGTAAGGCAGATTTTTATTTCTTTGCGTAAAATATATAAATTATAGCATATATAGCGGAGCACTTCTTGACGTCTCGGAAAACAACAAACTAACGTAGGGCGAGATACACTTACTTTAAAATATGCAGAGCGCTGTCTATGTGTGGTGCGCTCGTCACACCCACGTGCCATTTCTATTTACTCTCTCTTCTGTGATTATGTAATAGAATCTCAATTGTTAAGTTAAATATTTTAAATCGACTGCAAAGATTTTTTCAATTAGTCGGAGAAATTAATTAATAACGCAGTTTCTTCGTAGTTACCATAGTCGCAAATATTTTACAAACGTCTGTTTATGCGTAACCTCACTTATAGAAAGATAGAACTTTTTTAGTAACACAGAAAAGTAAAACTTGAAACATAACAACCGTACAGGAACGATAGGTTTTTTACTTCTTTCTTAAACATGAAATTCTTTTTGTAGTATACTGTCATTCTTTTTGTAGGACACGATAGTCAGTAATTGATGTTCTAATGCTATTATTTTAAATGATTACTGGATATTATAGTGGCAAATATAACGCCGAGTGTGAGTGCAGACTTGACGAATTTATTTGTTATTAATATTTCTAAACTTCGTCGTCCACGGTCAAAGACTAAGGATAATAGAATAATATCATAATTCCTTCAACAAATTTTATCAAAGTGTATAAATGAAACTTGTAAGGTGCCGGGTAGACACGAGGGTAGATACATGCAAATAAATTCCCATATTGATACAAAATAGGTATTAATTTTGTTATGTTAACTTCAGAAAATTGTCTGCTTTATGGAATATTACGCACGTACAAATTAAAATATATTAGTTTCAGCTCTAACTTCTTTTGTGCTATGCATTCCAAACATTTATTTTAGGTACGGAATATATTTGAAATCATTTTTACATTATTAACATTTAATGTATCCTATGTATGGGTTTATCATATTACTTTTATTAAAAATATTTCAATGTATAAGAACATGAATTTCTGTTCTATACTACAAGCACCCTCATTGACTATTAGAATTCGACAATATCATATAATATAGACTCTCATTCTCTACAGAAAACCTAAATCTTTATCATATTCTGCTGGTCTCGAGGAGAAAAACTTATGGTCAATTAACTCAATATTTATAACCCTGTGCGTAATTTGCGCCTAATTTTATTGTATATTTTTTCCATTCATTGCTTCTGTTACAAAATGTGTAAGTAATAAAATTGATTAATCGTCTAGTAATGAATTTTCACTACAAGTTTCAAATGTATTAAATGAATAGGCCAATGAATTTCGGACACATAAATGCAATATCTAGAAAACCTGACCGCGTCACGAATAAATATGAAAATTCACTGAGAGATGAACAGAACGTTAAATGCTTTCCATTATTTACTTTGTTTTTTTAGCTTTGTAATATTGCGGGGTGCATTATTTAATAAAATATTTATAGCTGCATACAAATTACCCAGTAACGGTAAATATCTCCATGGCCAAAAGATTATACGTCCACTCGCAATTTGTTTTAACTGATATGCCATTACATAGTCTTTTTATTATTTTTACACATAGCAAATTATTTTCAAACATAAAACAATAACTTAATTCTTTTATGTAAACAATTTTTTAAAAATTATCTTTTAAAATTGGTCTCAAATAATTAATGACGAACAGGAGCTTTAGTAAATTTATTTGTAAGATACAGTCTCGGAAATACCTCAAATGTGATTTCTTATGGACATAAATCCAATGGATGTATCTTTTAGTGCCCCGTTGTATAAAACATTTTCGGGCGAGCCTTTGTCTATTTCGATTTTGGAATACATATATACGTTGACCTAATATGTACTATAGTCATTGTATAATCACTCGAACCCGAGAGCATCAATTCGAACTTTTGTATTTGGTCAATTAAAACTTTTTGTTTCGCGAAGTATCCAAAAGCCTCGGTCGATAGAAACAATGTATGTACATACATATATTACGTTAGCCGAATCGATATTAGCTTAACATTATTAATACAACTTATTTTTAATTGCTTGCTAGTATGATATCATGCCTTAAATAAGTCAAAATTATTTCGTATGGTATGGAATTGATTTTTAGATGTGATCCCCACGGTGCGCCGTTAAGTGTCAACACACCACGGCGATGACAAAAATGATATCGACAGGGATAGGAAATATTATGAGATTTTAAACTCTTTCATCTAATCATTATTTTCATATTAATACCTCTTAGCTGGCATAAATGTTTCAGACCAGGTTTTCGGTATATATATTTTGGTATATATTTGGGTTATTCCAGCCCGCTGCATGAAAAGTGGTATAAATTTAATACGTTTATTATACTCGAAAATTTAATTATTTGTTTAGAATTTTAGACTGAATATATATTTTAACAATAAATTAACAAAAAACGTGAACATTACATGAACTATGTAACCGATTAAAGAAAACATGAATTTTTGAATATCCGAAACATTTTTTGAATAATGGTACAAATAATAAAAAACATGGTTTTTTTCTGGCGTCATAGTTATTGTTATGCAGATAGATGAGAGCAAAATTAGCTTTTACCGTTTTTCGAAACAAGTACCTTAAGGACAAACTTTTTAGTGAAATTTAACAATAAATCGGAATATTAAATATATATCATTTATTATTTTTGTTGGTAGTAATTCATATTCTTAATAAAATTAATATAGTTTCATGTTCTGGGTCCTAGAATATGGTAAGTAGAATTTGGAATTCATTGTCACTTTTATTAAAAGTTTTGTTTGATATATTGCTATAGCCATGTTTTATTGTATTACTGAAACATAAGATAATATCGCATTGTTTTAAGGATAAGAAGTATAAATTGGTCTAAATAATTCACACTTTGTTTTTTATTCTCTCATCTGTAATTCCTCTCAAATTCCGTAAGCTCTAATTAAGGTTAAATAAGAAATGAAAACGATAGCTGTTTTTTAAAACCTTCAAGTATAAAATTGGTTTACGAATAAAATGAAATGCTAAAATTATGTAATTTATTAAAAATTTCTGTAGTTGATTGTTGTAAAAAACGCTTTTTGGTCAAATTTTCTATGTAGTCAAATTTTTATTCTAAGTTAACCATCGATTTCATTTTCTGCTGACAAAAAAATTAGCAAAAAATCATAACTCACATTTAACAAATTTGTAAATTGTTTCCACTATTATGTAGTTTAAATATAAGTATATTTAAATAATTTTGAAAAAAAAATTGGTTAAATGGATAATTTTATTGACATTAATTAAAAATTACGTATTGATGTTTATTTTACTACCGGATGCTGGAATAATTTTAATTCTTTTGAACCATCCTTCGTTCAATATTTGAATTTTTTCTCATATTCTTTTCAATTATGTTTGAGAATGCGACTAATTATCACTCCATTCAACATAAAAATTATCAAATTATTGGTGACGATAGATCTCAAAATTATTTATTATGCAACCCCCACTCCTATTTCATTATTAAAATGAAACGGTCATTAGTTTGCAATGATTACATGCACTAATATAATATTGTGTATTGAAAAACACTAATACAGGGATATTGATATTGCCCTTATGTTTGTCTTACTATTTGCTTTTCACAATTTCGCATAATTTATTTTCAAAACATAACCTTTTAATTATCTCTATTTGACCATAACTTGTAGCCTTAAAATAAGAATTGCACTAGCGAAGGAAGGTATACGTAAAAGCATCTTGATTTATTTAGTTTAACATCATAAGAAGAAATTAACACATAATGTGTAAAGGAAATATTTGATATTTTCAGTATACACAGACTTTAATTTTTCAACAAGTTTTCTTTAACACCCAATTTTCATTTCCCATTTTCAATTATTTATTAACTTTTCATTATCAAAAAGGTTCCGATGAGACAAAATAAAATTTGATGTTGGAAAGCAATCAGAAAGGTCAAATGGGTTAAAATAAAAAATTGTCGCTTTTTTTACATCGTACATGAGAGTTAACCTGAGGAATGAAACCACATAGAACATTAAGTATAATGCATGTAATCTAAACAAATGCGAGATTAAATGTTGTCATTGAATATATACTATGTATGTCATTAGTAATTATAAGGATTTCAAGAATTTGGTAATTTAATCAATGTGGATCAAGAATTTGGCATCAAAATTAGGAAAAAAATATGGAAATTGTAACGATAAAACAACAAAGTAGCAAAATTTGAACTAGATATCACAACTAAAGGAAAAATACGGAAGAATTATAATTCTTTGTGTTTATATCACTTTATAATCAAAAGTAAATGTAAAACTTACGTAATTTTGTGGTATCATATTAATTAAGTTAAACGCCGAAGTTTATTCTTTAAATCCGTTCATTTGATGAAAGTGATTGTTTTATAATCGGGAAATTAAAGACATAATAGGTCACAGTCTGATAACTTCATTAGGAAGATCGAATAGTGCTTATGGGAATAATTGAATTGGCAACGTAATTAATTTTTCACTCGAAAAATTAAGGGACACCTTTTTTGGTAAATACAAATAGTAATGAGATTTACTGTTAAAACTGCTTAAAAAATGGAAATGAAACAAAGAATTATTGTATTAAATATTTATTTTATGTTAGCAAACAGAGATTAAATTTGCAGACCTTTAGTATCTTAAAATGTATTGGTATGTCATTTTGTCTCATCTAATTTGCTCCCAAAATAGTCGTCAAGAACGACATTGCGGAAACTATTAGCATTTAAATTGAATTAATAATTTAGAGAATAGCTTCTCTATCGCGCACTCTTTAGCGTATGGGTTTTAATTAGGCATTTCCCGTATCAGGACTACTGACTGGAAACGTAGTTAATTTGATGTTTTTCAATTTCAACTAATGAATTTGATTACGGGAAATACTTTTCAAACTTTGTAACGTTTTATGAATACGATCATATGATAAATAAGATAATTTAATGAGCCCATTTTTGAAGTTTTCATTGACCACCTTCTTGAGAAAATTTTTTGAAAAATAATTTGGTTGATTTTTTGGTATAACGATTAAATTGAATTCAAATATTTTTTTATTTGCACAAATATAACTTTTGTAAAGTGTGTTTTGGAATAAAATACTATGTTTTTAAGACATATATCTTAAAAACTTAGTTTTTTATACATTTAATATAATTTTCTATATCCCATTTGAGTAGAACTATGTTCAATGTCTGTGTATATACACAGACACTGAACATAGTTCTACTCATATGGGATACAGAAAATTATATTAAATATATAAAATAGTGTCATAAAGAAGTTAATATGGGAAATGCGCTGCCCGAAAGGTTTTAAACAATTTTCGTACAAATACAATCTATGCAAGATTAACATTAATTCAGATGTACATGAACAGATTTTGTTGATTAATAGATTGTAAAAGAGAATGAATTTGTTGAGATAATAGACGCGCCGCTGCAGTTTTAATTAGATTATGAGTAGGTGTCAAATTTCGACGACAAGCAGGCAATTAATAATATTATTTTCTTACAGTGACTTGTTCATGTTACTAAAGACTTATTTATTAACCCTTTAATAACCTGTCGCGCCATTATTTATGCAAACAGTTGCGTGGGGTTTTTAGTGATCCCAAAAATAAACAGCAATTAATTGATTATTGAATATATTTGGCGTTAATTTTGTAGAAATTCATTATTCTCAATTAAATGAAACTACGTGATGTAGTATTATTTCTACTATCTTTAATTTCTTTACCACGACCTAGGTTTCGTTGTATTACAACATCTTCAGGTGGGATATTAGCAAAGATTAACTCTGAGGAACAACCAACAGCTCCCGTAAAATAATATGAATAAAATCTTTGCATAAGCAAAATGCTAAATACACCCTTTACAAATTTTACCTGAAATAATGTTTAGGCCTATCTTCTTCTAAAGTTGTAATAATGATTCTGTGACAGAACTAATAAAAAAATATTATATATAATTAATTGCTCAAAAAACTGCCCAAACGCATTGCATGTGATAACAGATACAAACAAAAACATAAGATGGGAAAAATTAAAAACCGTCTCCTTACTTGAAGTTAATTAAACATCTATTAAAACTGACTACAATTTTATCGAACAAAAAATTTAATCGAACAATTTTAATGACTTGAAAGTTTTCATTTGAAGTTTTCACTTGAAGTTTTCATTGAATATTTAGGAATTCACCAAAAACGACGTCAATTTTGGCTTTTATATAAATTAGTTGTGTAAGTTTAAGACAAAGCTGTAACTATACGATTCCAACCTGCAAAATATTGACTACTGACAATTTTATTATTTAGGGACAATTTTAAGTAATGTACTTACTTGCATTACAATTCGGTGCATGAATTTTATTAAAAAATTTCCAATAACAAACATTTTTTTTTCTTTAATAAATTCTAAATGCGGGCTATATAATTTCAGTATATTTTTTCAATTTTTCTATTATAAATTTGACTTCAAAACAAAAAAGCCTCTTCATGCACTAAGATTTTCAAATGGTTCTTTTAAGCTGAAACAACACTTTTAAGGAATAGTTCATAGCTAAACGTTACTTCTTCAAATGGTCGAAAAGTGTTTTCTAAAAAAAATACCTAGGGTAAAAAATCAATTAAATTACCAAGTGATTTCAATGCTTTCTTAGACACCAAATTATACTTGCACTAGACTTCCATAACAGAATAAAAGTAAACAAAGTGGTTTTGTTATAAAACTGTGATAACCTCTCCTGCAAATGGATAATGACAATCAAATATAAGAAAGGAATTTAATGTACCAATATGCCATAAACTTCACGATCAGCGTCTCGGCTGCAACGGCATCAATCCCTGGGGCATAGGTTCCTTGATTTAAAGAAATTCTGACTTCGGTAAATGTAATGTAGTTAAAATATTTCCTTATTAGGAAAATACTTAGGTGACGTTTATTACTAAGGATATGAAGAATTTTATAGTTTTTAAAAAATATCATAAATAGGAACATAGTATTTCTTAAGAGGATTCAATACTAAAAAAATAACCAATGTTAATATAAACACTTTCAAAACTTGCTTGAACGTTTCAAGAATTTTTGATGCAATGTTTCCGAACCTTGTCCAGCCATCCTATAATATGTCAAAATATTACAATGAAACAAATTTTTGTTGTCTTATATTTTAGTTCTTAATATCACTCATAAATGAATCATGGTAAATTATATATGTTGTCATTTTAATGATTCTAAAATAAAATAAATACATAAACTATATTTCTCAAAACGATTTGTTTAAATTCCCATATCCGATGAAAGTTGATAGTGGGCTAAAACTAAAAGTTATATTTAAAATGATGAACTCCTGTTCGTGCGCGCTCTATGCATATGAAACAAACTGCGACTCCGTCTTCCCACGCAATAGTCAGAAGCATAAAGCGTTATTAGATCCAAGACCGAGGGGTTTTCGGTATAAATATTAAATAAAAAAAAAACAATTATGATCAGAAGCAATTCTCGTCAATTTGAAGCCTAAATTATAGTTCGAGAGAGCTTTTAAATTCGCATAAGGGAGTACAAAAGAGTTTTTAAAAAAGTAGATTTTGGGATGTATTTGTACGATTTCTTTAACTTTCAACTATTGTTTTGTATATATTGCGTGATGCTTCGCTAGTTTTTTGCTCTAAATGACATTCATGAAAAAGAATCTTCTAAGTTCACTTCGAAATACTTCCATTTTTAATTTATTCTTTACTCGCCGACTCAATTGCAAATTGAACAGATGTTCGAATGCTACTCTCTCTAAATACCCTGCAAGAAATATTCTAGAAGCTTCCATACCATTCCAATAATCTTTCGAAAAAAGTGGCGTGTTTATAAGTTGCCAACCTAATACATAAAATATTTAACGAGGTGAAATTGAACAGTTATTAGACTAAAGGATATTGCGTGAATTGCGGGTGATCGTTCACTTAATAGTTTGTGTAGCTTGTCAATAGTAAGTAAATCTTACATCTCTCAAGGGGGTTTTACTGAAGTAAAGACCTGAAACCATTTTAAAGGATATTTATTTGCTGACAATACTTGTAATTCAATTACCTTCGTAGATATAGTATTTGACTTTCTGTACACCAGAGGTGTATAAGATAAACCTATTTAGACGAAAATAACAAAAGTAATAAAACGAAAAAATTTTCTTTTTAAAGTATTTTTCCATTTACCTTTGAATACGTATATGTTTTTGCGCATCAAGCAAAGACAGCTAAAAGTATTAAGATGAAATGTATACTGGTGGATTCACTTGGAACGTGGTGGATGCATCCATTGTTACCAATGTATATTTACCTTCAGTATAAATTATCCTCACTATTTTAAAAAGTAATAGGTAGGAGGCGACGAAAGTTCTCCGACATTTAAAAATACGGAATATTTCGTTTGCTGTTTTCATTTTTGTTTTTGTCCAAATGAAAAATCATAAAATATATAAGTTTACAGTCAAAACTTCTCTAAGAATGAGAATATTATCGTATCTTTAAGTATGCACCCTACATCGACAGGGTCCTTAGTTGGCTTGCTTACTTTCATAATGTCACTGGTTAAACATTTTTAAAAAACGTAAAATATTTTTAAAAAACGTAGAAAAAATTGTAATATAGTATACAATATAAAAATATAACGCAGCATGACCACAGTTTTATATGAATAATTTCGTATATAACGTGTTTACGGAAAGAGGAGTAGGAACCAAGAGACTCAAAACATCATATGATGTTAGTCAATTATATTCATCGGATGTCAGGTCTAATGACATACTTGGAAATATGAATTCAATATGATCAAACGTTAATGAACTTGTCTTTTCAAGTTTACTATTAGAGGCAAACGTTCAAACGGAAGGACCGGATTGCAGTATATTTTGTTTAAGTTGATATTGAGAACGACTGCTTTATTATATAATGAGTATATGATAAGCATTCTTCATTGGAAGAAATTATATTACTTAAGTGTATTTAGACAAAATATTATTTTGACTTTCTAAATCCCATAATAAACTTACAAAATGTGCACAAATATAAATATCCTCCACAAATTTTAGGTACACACACACACACATATATATATTTACTACTTCAGGCAGTACCACACGTCATTTATTGCAATAATATAAAAATATTCCAAGTTTTAAACACTTTAGTTCATTTATGAATTCATCCATTTTTAACATTTCTGCCTATCTTATGTTTTAATTAGTTTAATTAGTTTACTATGTCACAATGATATGTAAAAATTCGTACAAAAAGTAAAAGAATAATAACGAAAGAAACCAAATATCCACGAAACGTGAATTCTTTTCCACAATATTTATGAATTCCAAAATTATTAAAACTTATAAATTGGACTGCAGGAAATTGCTCTTAACGCTTATTATATTTTAGATTATAGGATTCCGCATCTCGAAAAAATAACCTTTACGAGACCATTAATGTTTACATCTATCAATCCATCTCTTTTAGTGGTTTTCCTTGGAAACCGTTTAAACAAATGAGGTAATTGAAGAAAACGTTTTTAAAAATATATTTTTAAAATCTATTTATAGAACTAGTTATAAAGATACCAAATTATTGCTATTTTATTTTATATATCACATTTTTAGAGATATTTCTAAATAGTTAAAATTGTGAGAGAAAAAGAACATAGCTGAGAATTAGCGAAAGGATATCACAGGAATTTACAAGAAAACTGGAAATAATCCTTAATCTCGTATCCTAAATAGCGTAATTCCATCAGCGCGCTATAACATCCGTCGGATGTAACCTATCAACATAACGAGACCTTTGAGTATAAAGAAACGTTTCTTTAGGAAATTGACTATTCAAAATTCTCTTCAGTGTTTATTTTCGCTTCTCGCGATGTTTTATTTCGTATGTTAGTCTTATATTACTCTGTCTTAAATTTTTATCTTCCATATAATCTTATTGTAATTCAGATTCAAGTTGTTCAATACGCTTGAATATACATAAATAAATTCTGCTATAGCTGTTGAATTTCAAATGCATGTACTTTGTAAGTATTTTGCGTTGACTTTTTCTATTCTACAATTTACGATTTATATTTGTAACTATTGTATAAAAGTTCTATTTTACTGTTGAGTAACATGATGAGTCGAGCAAATCGATTTTATTTATTTTACTATTGAGGAGGAGTTTCCATTCGATCGTAATGTTTGCATATCAAAAGTACCTTTAACTAAGTTTTTATTCCATGATTTAATTGCATAATTGTAACTTTCAGTTACATTTGCATTACGAACTTGCTAAGCAATGAAAATGAATGCGATTTTGAAAGGGCGTTTTATAACATAATCACTTTTAAAAATATTATTTTTTTAGCCATTCGAGGAAAAGTTAAGGAAAAAATATAATAATGAGCTCTTTTTAGTATTCTTCCTTAATTATGATATTAAATTTGACTAGGATACCACTTTAAAATTTACTTTAAGAAGATAATTGGATCGTGATTTGAAATTAGGTGTAAATACGTGTAGTTTAGCTAGATATTATTTTATTCGTGCACAACTTGGATATTATTTGTTATTTTCATGGGATCTTAATAACCATCATGTTTATGTTATGTCACCAGGATTTTACAATTTTGATAAGTCTCTAAGACCTTATAAAAATTGTTGTAACTTGTACTTGTTTTTGTTTAAATTTCGACAGGACTAATTACACACAGCTTTATTTGTTACATTTTTTCTAACTGTTTCAAGATACCTACGAATAAATAATTAACATAGGGAAATGGGATGAAAACGAGAAAGTAAATCTGAAAGACATTGAGCGATTTCCATCTTTTTTGTTTTAGATTAAATAGCCATCTGCAATAAAAGGTGAAAAAGAATTAGTTTTTGAGAACATTTATTTTTAAAGGTCCAAAATAATAGAGTAAAATAATTTACCCAAAATACTTTACATTCATTTAGTAGGTTTTGATATAAAACCAACGTTGAAAATAAGTTTTACCGAATTATTTTTTTATTTCAAATGTTTTACGATAAATGTCAGTTTTATGATTATTTTTATTCATGTTTTTTGATGCGTGTAACATAAAATAAATGCATGATACCGGAAAATTACATATATTTGACGACACAAAATATGAGTCAGCACTTGCCAATAATAACACATTTAACGTTAATTTCAATATACTTAATGCAGTCAACTCTAAATGCTACAAAAGATAATGTACTGGCGACTGATCCCTTCCCTCAGAAATATTTGGAATCAATTATACGTATATTATGAAAGAACAATGTTTAGACAAATTTCAATAAAATGCCGTTCATTGCTTCAGTCTGAATATATTTTATGTAAAAAGAGACATTAAAATAAAAAAGAACAGTTTTCTTTTATTGACAAAGGTCGCAAATAGAGCTTACTTTTTGACGTTTTCATTTAAAATAGAATATTTTATGAAACTGTATCAAAAAATATATCAGTTTATCATAAAATTATCCAAAGATATTAAAAACCTCCGCATACATGAATTTGAAATACATAATAATTATGTAACGACAACAATTTCTTCATAAATAGTCTGGAAAATAGTTTATATAGTGTTTCTTATACGGTTTTGTAAAATCAAGGTTAATGGAAAATTAATAAATAGTGTGTTTTGATTAAATTCTTAAAATTATTACTTTAATTAAATTCACTATTAGTGTTTTACTTTAAATTAATCATTGAGTAAGAATTCCAAAATTTATTACTTAAGCTAGGATAGAGATGCGAAATATATAAAAATTTAATGATCATGTTGAAGTTAAGTTTTCACATTAAGGAAAAAGGTTTCCCAATTTTTTGACACGGATAATTTAAAAGATAGGGAAGTTTAAAAATGGTTCTGATTAACTATTCGTATAATTTATATTTCGTTAAATCTATATAAAATGCATAAATGGGCGAGATATATAAAGAAATATTTTGACGTAGGTGATCTTGAGTTTTAAAGAGCAGAGTTTTTAAGATCAACTCTGTGATCAATATATTACATTTTTAAGAAAATTAAAAAATTAGGTGAAAACTTTAAAAATATATTATATAAAATTTATTGATGTTTTAAGGTCTATTATTCAATTCTTCATATAATTTTTAAAAAATCAATGAACTTAAAACGATAAGTGAAATTAAAATCAAAAGTTTCCTATTTATTACTCCCAAAATTCATACAACTACTTTATTATTCCAGTGGTACTTTATGTAAACTGAAGTTCCACGTGAGATATTTTAAATTATAACATAGATAAGCTGCAGCATTGTGAAAATGATTATTTATTTTAACTTTGTCTTTAAAGCACAAGACCAAATACTTGGTTGTACGAAGACTATTATACCCGTTACTTGTGGAACATTATTACGAATTACTTTTTGTTTCCTAACTCAACCACGGTTTAATTTTAATAAAAAATCAAAAGTTTATAAAAAACAATTAAATCTCGAAATTAATAGTACACAAAGTTCTACCGCAGTACTGCTATCGCAGTTTGTGCACTTATTTTACCTAGACAAACATGCAGAACAGATTTACTTAATTTTTATTCCATCCTTTTACCTTATTTATCCTCGACGCGAACCTTATGGGTTTAAAGCATACCTAACTGCTTGTTTAAGTTATAAACATTGAATTGTTTATGTCCAAATATACTACACACACAGATACTTAAATAAATATCTTGAAGAGAAGTGTTCAGTAGTGTGTCACAACTAAGTTCATGCTCCTACCGAATACAAATACATTTTCAGTTCGCACCTTATTTTGTCTTAATTATATTATCGATTTGGTACTCACATTCGAATCACTCTTGACTCTTCGTGTTCGTTTGGAAGATGCAACGAAAAATTAATTCAGTATGCTTGGATTCATGTTGGGTTTTGATTAGTTTTTTACATTTCACTTCCTGCCCACGTCATTAGTGTGAAAGAATTTAGATTCTCGTTCTGTCAACTGGAATATATGCAAAACTTACTCCAGTGGCAATTTAAAGTATCAAAATGACATTCGTTCAATGCGTGAGATAATATGTTTCATTTCCTGATATTTTTCACCAACTCAACACGTTTCTGCTTTTTATAATTCAAAGTCAAGTGTGGAAATAATTTATTTCGAGTGTAAAATAATAAGATTCTAGGTCTTCAATTATAGAAAAGGCACTCAATCTTCATAAGTAAAAACTAATTCTACTCTTGCAATAATTTTTCACTGTTTATAGGTATTCATTTCCTTAATCGATAACTCATGGTCCTTCCAAAGTGTTAATTATTACTAAGGCGAAAATAAATTTCTTAAAATCAGTAGTCGTTATGTGTCACAGAACTTTAAAATATTGTATGACGTAATAAAATATACGAATAAAATAACTAAATTATGTATTTAATTACACGACATAATTTGGAAAGTGAATAGAGATTTTATATAATCGAGTTTTAGATTAGACATTGCGGTAAACAAATTAAATCTCTATCACATAATTAGTGGTTCATGTTATTTGAAAGTAAGGACTTTTTGATCAGGAAACAGAATTTCTTGTATTAATTTCCGGCTTAAGTCTCATATTTATAACAATTTGTATTTACCAAGAAAAACTTTTAATTTCCGTTTGACTTCTCAGCTTTATTATTTTTGAAAACTTGCTTCGCTACCATTTCTCCTAAATATTATATGGTATAACGCTGATATTGGCACTTTGTGAATGCGGGCGATTATGAATTTCTGAAAACAAGTAGTCTGCGTCACATCGATTTATCTAAGAAATATTTTCTTCAGGTGATATTGAAATCTACTTCATTTCCACATCGAAATATATATGAAACATTTACTTCAGACGATATATAATCTTGATGTAATAGAAGAGGCTTCTCAGACGTACATACATAAAAATCGTACGATATATGGATCGGTATTCGCTTTGAGGATAATTTGAAAATTTTTACCTGCAATATAATATATGATCAATAAGCAATAGACGCTCAATCTTGATACTCTATTTTCTTTTAGGATAACTATTAAACAAATTTTAAATTATTATGGCTCTTTTCTTTTATTTAATTATTTAATTAATATTTTCCAGTTATTACCTTGAAAATATTAATGTTTAATATTCATTTTCTTTATTTGATACATCGTAATCTTTGTAAATTTATACGTGTTATAAAATAGCAGAGAATAGAACAATTATTAAAATATTTCGTATGTGATTGGACTATACACATGGAGAAGAAATTCCCATTTCTTGAAATTTTGACTGTATCTCTATATGTTTGGTGGTACGTGAATTATGCAAAAACTGCTGAATAAATATTAAAATTTCGTCATTTCGTCAATTGGTTGGAATCTTTTTTTAGGTATGTTCAGCGATAATTCTCTATCTTATGTACCGATTTTAATTATCATATTTTTATTTGAAAGAGGGTGCTAGTCCCATATAAATATGATGATGATCTGATCATGAGGATGGAAATGAACGATGGAACTCCTTAACGAATGACAATAAATCAACTACGATTCAAGACATTTGCTACGGGTATTTTTATTTTGCAAAATAACTACACTACTTACCAGGTCAGGGTCTGATGATAAGTTCTGGATATAAACAATGAAAATCCTTAATAGATATTATTAAATCAACCGTGATTAAATATATTTGGTACCAGCAGTTTTTACTTTTCAATATAAATACACCGTAGACCAGGTCAAGGTCTGAAGAGTTCTAGAGATGGACAATGGAACTCCTTAATGGATGGTAGTAAATTGAAAGTGATTTAAATTATTTGTTACTAGTAGGTGTTACTTTGTAACATAACTACACTATCGATCATGTCAGAGACTTGATGATAGAATTTTGAGATGCTCATTGGAACTCCTTATCGGATGGTACTAAATTAAAAGTAATTCAAGATATTTACTACCGGTAATTTTTACTTTGCAAAGTAACTGTACCATCGATCAGGTCAGTGAAAGGTGATAAGTTCTGAAGATGAATAATGTAACTCCTTAACGGATGATAGTAAATCAATCGCGTTTCAATATATGCTACTGGTTAATTGTCTTTACTTATCCGATATTGGATTTTGGATATTGAGGCCGGAACTCCTCAGGTAACAGTGTTTAATTTGCAAAATCTGATGTTGAATTTTGGATATGGAGAACCGAACTCCTTAACGGCTAACAGATAACCATTGGTGTCTACCACTGTCTTTTCATTTCCTTGTATTGTTGGTAATCGACTTTAGACAAAGAGGATATTATCTGTGTACTAGCTTTTGCCCGTGACTTTTAATAAATATTCAATATTCTAAGTAGGGAAATTATTTTAGTAATTTATATTAATATGTTAATTACTAAAAATTCTAAAATAAAATATCTTTTAAAAAACCGTCTTCAAAAAAGGTAGGTATAAAAAGTAAAAAATAATTAACTCAAAATAGGTACAACTTGTTTTCAATAAGTGACTAGCTACTTATTTTTGAAGTCGGTGCCAGAACCACCGATCAACTCAAACAAATGTAAATTTTTATATTGTAAATACACCCTTTGTGAATACGTTTAATATTGTAAGTACATTAGAAGTTATAAATTAAATTAAATTATACATTTTTTTTGAAGCCGGTTTTAAGATATTTTATTTCATTTTGTATAACTTAGCGCTCAACATGTGTAATAGAAGTAAAAATTCTGCACATTATCTTAATATGCGATATATATTAGTCGATATATAAAGTATATTTGTTATTTTTAAATCGTATGAAAAAATGTCCAAAATTAATTTTGTTTTAAATGTTTATTACTATTTTAAATGAAGTCTAGGAAAAAAATTCATAAAAGTTTAATTTCTTGTTTCAAATATAATCATAGCGTTAAATATTTGCGAAAACAAGGACAAATATCGGTTTGCTGACTACCGTGATACAGTTAAATATTAACTCTTGCCCGTAACAGCGTTGTATACAAAACTGCTATCAAACCGAACAGAGAAAATAGTTGCCGAATTCTGTTTATATTAATAGTCAAAAAATTAATTACGAGTTCAAATTTAAATAAACGATTTGAATCTGCCCACAGCTGGACTACACTCTTTCAAAGTCGGCGTTTAGGTAATTGTGTATCCGTAATATTGTTTTAAGGGGTACCATAAATGGCAGGTTTCTCTTATTTTTATAGGGTTTTCATTGTGATTGAGACTAGTCTGTCGAGCTCTTTGTTAGTTACGGCAAGACTAAACTTATTCCATCACGAGGCCCGACTCGCTCTTCTCTCACCATATTTCCATGTTTCCCAAGTGTTTTTCAAGTGGAGGCCAAAGTTTATGTGAACGTAGTGGTCTCCGTGGCACCAACTCAGTTTACTAGAAAATAATATTTATATAAGGTGTCTGAAGGTGAAACACAAGATGTCACTAACCTCTACGTTAACGTGTAAACAAAATAGTAATTATACTTTCTAAGGAATTTAAAGGTATTAGGTACAATATCTACTTGAACCATTTTTCTAGACCATGGGTCTTATGTACGAATTGGAGCAGAGGAAATAAAAACCACAGATATTTTAACACTAAATGGCGTATATAATTCTAGTGAGGTGATAAATAAATAACTCAGTAAAAAAGGAGTATATCTAGCTGTAAAGTAAAAGTGGTGTGGTGGTTATAAAAACCAGAAGCAAAAGTGATACCTTCCTAGGGATTAGTGAGTATAAGTCAAGCATTTGGTAGACTAGGGTTCTAAAATGATAATTAGGAAATCTTACTAAAGAAAATTATACAACAAAAATATTTTTGAAGTCAACGAACTGGTCCAAATGATATAGCAGTATTACTTTTTCAAACTTCAAATGCTGCAAGAAATTAGCTTTTCATGTTTTTATGTGTCTAATTAAGGATTTTTATTCATATAATCAGAAGATCAGCGATAAGAAACTTTATTCTCAGCTAAAAATGTATGAAAATTTAAGCTTATCGATGAAGGGGTATTGTGTCATATAGAGAACCACATTCAACACAATACCTGAAATCCGAGCAAAAGTGAGAAACGCGACTTGTGGTGGAAGCGAATCAACATCATTCACATACACATTTTTGCATTAGTTATTGCCTATATGGATGTAATTATGGTGACATAAAATATTCCATTATGAACAATTAAATTGTTCAGGAGTGAAGTATTTCTATGTACTTCCGAATATAAAACCAAAAACACAATGTACAAAGTGGTGTCAATTTAAAAGAATATGTCAATGAGTTTCGTGATAACCTAAGAAAAATATCTAATAACGATAAAGAAATTAAAGAAAATACATTCATAATAAAATATTACTTTTCTTAAAGTTATTACCATCCATATTAATCTTAAAAAAATGTTTGTATGTAAAATGCACAACAAAAGTGTACAAATAATTTATTAAGAAATATTTGTAAGTATCGTCTTTAATACTTTTTTGTATTTTAATTATCGGAAACGAAGTTGCTGGTAATAGCTTATTAATAATATTGGATTTGGCATATGTACTCGCAGTTTTTCATTAGGTTTACATAAGGTACAACCATGTTTTTGTTAATGTAATATTTTAACCTACTTTAATTACTTGGTCTCTCAATAATCTACATTTTTATTATGGATTGGTTTTTCTAATTCACAAAATCTTAATTAAATCTATGATAATGTTTAATAAAGTATAATACATGAAACAAGGAAGTATTTCACTAATATTGATAAAAATAATATTTAAACCTTTGTCGTTTCCCAAAGTAAGTACATCATAAAACCTGTAGAGAGCGCGTATCCAAAATATTTGAGAAACATATGGCCAAATAAAATTCCTCTCAATACAAATATAAAAGCCCTTACAGCCTTCGCTCTCTCTGTGGGTACTCTTACCACAATGATAAAATACCAACTCCGGCAATTATTTTCAAACGAAATTTTGTCTATTTCGATTTGTAAAATATGTATATTATCTCTATACTTGTTACCATCACTGTATAAGCACTACCTAGTCCGTCACCATTAAATGAAAATGAAATTAATCGAAACATTTTGTTTCGCCAAGTATCGTGGAAGCGTGGTCAGGAACAAGGATATATCTTTGGATCAAATAAGTAAGTAAAAATTAATAAATTTTGTCGAAAAATATTAATACGTATAATTTAACACGTGAACGTCGAGGCTATCTATGATCGTTCTTTTTATTTACTTGTTTCTGCTGGCCCATAAACACCTTTTAACTTATTTTAATAAGTATATCTATGACAGTTAATTCTTCATTTTTTATGAAAACATTAAAAAAAAACTATATTTATAAAATTTGCGAACGTATCCGTCTATCTATCTGTCGGTTACAGGCATTTTCCTCAGAAACCGTTTGATGTAGGAAATAAATTCGGGGTTGTGATAAAGCATATGAACCCACATATATCTCAACAATAGTCAATAAAATAATGCGGAAATTGTAAAGGAAGCAAATAAAGTACTTATTTTTTCAGCGTCGTAGGTAGTGTGGAATACCGATTAAAAGACTTATAAACATTCCAAAACCACTTTCTTTTAATTTTTCTTAAAATAATTATTGAGATATTATTCAAAATTTCCAAATAATAACAATAATTATCTATTCCCCCATATCTGAAATTGTTAAAATAAAAATGGGGTAAAATAGCATTACGGGAAATGTATATGAAGTTTACAGAAAAACTAAAACGATGATTCTAAATATTATAGCTTTTGAGAAATTTACTATAATTTTACGCCTGTACAAGATATGTTAGAAAATACCCTTACATGGCAAAAATTATATTAATTTTGTTAATAGTTTAATAGGAATAATATGTACCCTTAAATATTTATGTATGCCTAATTGTCCCTCGTAGTGTTAGTTCGAATCGTATTTAACAGGTTTTTTTTCATTGATATTGAAAGTTTTAGTTTTGATAATGGTCTTGCAGTAACAAGTTGAAAAACATTGTTAAAAAGGTCCAAGTTTTTCTTTAAACACATGTGCCAAATAGCAAGGTTCTGTTAGGAATTAAAAACGTAGCCAAATCAATTCTCGCGGTATTTCGGAAAGCATGTTCCATTGTTTATGTATGTTGATACATTAGTTTTTTTTCTGTAAACTCGTGTAACGTGTCGAAATATACGTACAAAGTTTTTTACAAATCTCAATTATTTTTTGTTTCAAACCAAATTACCAACCGCTTCTATCTTTAATGGCATGTATAGGCTTTTATCATCTGTCAGGGGGTGAGTGCGTGAGCTATGAAATTGATTATGGTTAACGTCAAATATCCGGGGAATTACTATAGATATAACGTTGATTTAAATTTAGGATATATTATAATTAGGTATTGAACTTTAGATTATCATAAAGTAGATTTCCATTATTTTCTGGAGCAGTGGTATAAATACAAATGCGAAGCGTTCGGGTAAAGGATGCTGTAGTCGGTGGAAGGCTATTGTGCACCTCCATATTCCGAACTACATGCAAAAATTAAAAAAAAACATTAATATTATTTTATATTTGAACCAAATAAAAAGTATATTTACGAGCATGAGTAATTAATGCCAAATCAGGTTTCCATAAACAATGAGATCGGTTGAAAAGACATACATGAAAATAAAAATAGGAATGCACATTATTCCCGTATGTTTATAAACTTTAATATAATATCTTTAATATAATAAACCTAGACACGAAGTTCAACAGTCTAAAATTATTCTTTATGGCTTTCCCCTAAGATTAGGTATGAATTAGCAGAGCTACTTCGAAACGATTGAGCTATGAAATTGCTGTTTACAAACTAGAGTAATTTTTAAATGGGAAGAAATAAATTTTATTACTTTTTAACAATTTTAATCACCATAAATAAGTTCACAAAAATTTCTGTATCGTATTGCAGATACAAAATGAAATAAATTGGATATCCTGATTTTTACGGAGAACTATTTGACTACGTCATTATTTAAATATTGAAACACATACATTTTAGCATTAAAGTATAAGATTTTCTCTCATTGACTGAATTTGAATGATTTTAAACTTTCTGCTATTCTCTATTTACAGAAAACTGTAAATTTTCTAAAAAATCCATAAATTTTAATAATCTGTCAACTAATAGTAATAATATTTTACCCTGGAAATTTAAAGACTATTTCTGGTTAACAACATTTAGTTTGAGTAATTTTTCCTCCGTTTTTATTGAAAATATTGTATTAAAATTCTTAGAGAATAATGATCGTAATATATGTAGGCAGAATTTTGAGAATTTTCTCATTTTTGCTCCTGTCTTTTCGTTTATAAATAATTATTATTTTTAGTATCAGAAATATGCCTATCCTACTTGTCATTTAAATCAACAAAGACTTAAACTATTCTAATTATTGGCCACGAAATTTGTAATTATCAATAAGTAAATTGATCTTGCCAAAACCCTTTTCCACCTTCATTCGACATTACTTTGATAAACGTTATTATTTGTTAAAATAAAAAAAAAAGGAATAGGAAATAAATAAAATAAATAAATTCGTCGGTTATATTTTGTGTGTAGTATACGTAATGTAGTAAAAATGTTTTTTTTAATCTGCTACATCTTTGACGCCATATGTATTCCATTTCTTTTGCCATCACCCTAAATTTATTTTATTAATCTAGAATTTAGTGTAACTCTATTATACGATTTCATTATTTTCTCTACATATACAGTTGTCGGTAGCAATTTTTAATCTTTTTAAATGTAAGTTAATTTGTTATTTGAAATAAGTTGAATATGGTTTCAAATATTTTATATGATTATTATTTAAATTTATTAATATTTCATAATATCAACAAATTTATATAAAAATAAAATGAATGGATTTCTAAAGAAATCTAATCATTTTGTTTGCAGGAAATAAGCAAAAAGAAATTAAAGGGTACATATTTCTTAAAGTTGTATTAATGACATGGCTTTAAGCGTGTGCTCTTTAAAAACATTTTTCATTAACAGACATCCACCGTCGGTTAATGGGTTAAATGCTCGAAATTTCGTTTTCGAAACTTCTCAACACTCTCTCTTATTTCAGTATTCTTTTTCACAAAATATTTTATATAAGATAATTTTCCGAAACCCTGCGTTTTTCTTTTTATTCATATTGACTATTTTATCATTTTCTTCTTCTTAAATGTCGCTATTTCAATGATGAAAATTTAGACTTTTTATTTTTTTTAGTTAATCTGATAAGTAGATGTATATTAATCGAAAACATTCGACACTATCTTCACTTCAATTTAGTTAAATCTTGAGTGTAACAAATGCGTATGAATGTAAAATTTCCCAACCTAAATAATAAACTTTCTTTATTTAAAGAATAATTTATTTGCAAATATTAACGTCAAGATTCTAAGAAAAGTGCATAATTTCATTCTTAACATGAAACAATTTTATTACGTTTATCAGATGAAACAAAATATCCGGGTATGTTGTACTAAATAAAATATATCCAAAGGGTATTTGATAATATAATTTGCATATTTCCTTAATAGTATGAAGAATACAACATTTTATGTAAGGTGAAGTTGATTAATTTATAAAAATAGTATAAAAATTCCAATTACTGTTTACATATGTATGAATTGAAAAATTTTACAGATCTCAATCTTCTTTCTCTCATTTTACACTCACTATCAAATTTTATCAAATAACTTTAGTCATCCTTAAAGCTTGATTAATTCTACAGACCTGAGAAGTATCGTATCATAATGCGACATAAACAGAAAGTTATTTAATCAAGATGCGTTGTATATTATTAATACATGGTGTATTCACTTTTGATTACTTTTCTCTCTAAATATTATAAAACGTTACCATTACAAAGGTACGCAATCATAAAATTTGCTCTATGTTTAACACAGTAAACTCTGACTAACAGACTCAGACAGGAGAATGCCTAGTTTGTATGGAGGATTTGGCCTAGTTTTGAACATGAATGGCTGATATATCATAGTTAAAATCATGCTTGCACAAATCAAAATATATAGCTCGGTGGATCAGCTTGAGTCGTCACTAAAGGCATTATTTTGAGGTTACAATTAGTTGACAAGTGTTATTACGAAAAATATTAAAATAATATTGTCAACAATTAAATTGATGTTTAATGTTAGAATTATGAATGCATCTATAAAGGAATTTTATTTTTGTTCATACGAAATGTTATTTAACTTAAGCAATACTGACTTGTACGAATTTAATATTAGCAGGGTATCAATAAAAAAAAATTATTGAGCGTTAATTACATTATTTTGATAATTATTATTTCATTTATATTTTATGTCAGTGGTTCAGAAGAAAAAATTACTATTGTTATATTTATTAATATTTACAAATCTGCCTACTTGTCACAAAAGCTGTAAAGTTGTTGTCATTTAATAAGTAAGGAATAAATAAAACAAATAACTTCGTTGATTATTATTTAATCTTCATATGTGTATGTGTAAACGACAACTTTTAAAGTTCCTAACATTTCCTTAAAATGTCCATTATATTTATATTTGATGCAGGTTAACATTCGATACTTTCATGCAAGTGTTTAAATAGTGTAGGTGCTAACTTCCGGTACTGAATAATAAGTACAAGTATCAACTACATATGTTGTTATTACTAACCCACTTCTACCTTTATTTTATGACACAGGGAAAACCATTTTGTCTTAAGGCTGGATCTGTCTGTATCAATGACAATATATATTTAGATGATTTTTTACTCAAGAGAAGTTCTAAAAGCAATAAAAAAGAGTAAAAAGTTTAAATTGAGACAAACATAATTCTTTATGCGGGTTGTCTTTGTTCACGACTAAGCCGAAATTGGGCATACTCCTTTGTGTTATGTACAGTAAGTAAATTAGTAAAATACTTCATCTTAATTATAAGAAAAATGATAATACGTAATAAACAAACGTAATGATCGAAAACAAATATCAAGAATACAAAACATAATATAAAATAGTGACCGCTTTTAAATATTTAATGATTTTGATCTGAAAGTTACGAATTAACAAACAAAAAAATTAAAATATTTAGGATAATAGATCAACTATTGTATTAATTGTCGATCTCTTCTACTATTCCCAAAATAATTCTGACTGATGTCAAATCAACTTAAATGTATCGTTCTCTTTGAATAATGTTGGAAACCAGATAATGTCACATGAAAATAGGCATATCGAAATCTATTCACCTTCCTCGGTTCCTGAAATCTCACCATCATTGATGGTTTGCCGCTCGTTGTGATTCGTCAAAGATTTTAATTGTGTATTAGTTTATAAAATGCTGTTTATAAGCAATAATATTTATCAGGATAATAAGAGAATTGAAAGAAAAAATATTGACTATTAATTACGATGTTAAATATTACTAAATCCATTAGCATTTTTTTGATAACATAATGAGAATAATATTGGATCATAGATGCAAAATTATTACTTAATGTCTCTTGATGAATTATTTGAATCGATGCGATTGTTACTGGCATTGAATTTTTATAATTATTACATTATCTGGTCGTATGTCTATTAATTCATAAAATAATTTGTCCCGAAAACATTTCACATTATTATTAATATTACGATATTTTCATATTATGTAATATTCCGAACACAAAATTATTTAATGTCAAAAATTTCTGTAAATCCATACGGTGTGCTTATTTTTTAAAATCATCATAAACCTTTGAAAATATAAACCTTACTACTTTGGCCTTATAAACAATTTACACTTCTCTTTCGTGAAAAAGCTATAGATTTTGGAAATAAAATGTGTTAAACCTATGACCGAAATGTGCAAAACGCAACATGGAAACTTGGGTAGTCTTTTAAAACTATTTTCTTTATATGCCAAATACATATTTTAACCTGAGATAAAAGAAAGAAAATGGATAAATTATTTAATAAAATATACTTGAATTTCCTTCTTTTGTTTAAATAGAACGTTATAAGATTGCAATAATTGATATTATCATTATATCAACTTATAAATAGTGGACATTTTGCAACATATTTCGTTGATAACGGTTATAGAAATAAAATTAATTTTTCGCCGAAAAATCGCTTGTAACACCGTGATGCCCTTAATCTCATGCATTATTTTTTAGCTTATCATAATAGGCTTATTTATATACTGCACCACTAGCTTCGTAATTTGAAAGCCTGATATGAAAACGATAAAACACTTTCCAGTTATTTTGCAAATCCCCAAATAATAAACAAAATTCGTAATTATTCACGAATATCATACGTGTGTAAAAACTGTCGATCTTAGCCATTATTACAACTAGAATTTCGAGATCAAGTTTACATATTCGGTTTTAATGTATGGTTCACATACTTATAAATTAGATAACTTCATGATGACCAGAATTATAATACCTGGTACTAAGCCAATATCACAGCTAGAAACTTCGAGTTTAGGTTCCAACATACAGTTTCGTTCGATGTGCAAACTTGAAGTTATTCCCCAATATAGTAATATCTGGATCTAAGCCAATATTGCAGTTAGAAGTTTCGAATTTGGGATGTAATATTCAATATTGTATAACTTATCCTACAGGTGTCAACCCGAGGATGAGACCAATATCCAGTTAATAACATTCGGACCTTAACCATTATTACAACGGAAAAGTTTGAATTTGAACCCGAATGTTTGGTTTTAATGAGCAGTTTTTAGACCCACAAATCTGGTGTTTACAAAGCTAATAATATCTTGATCTAAGATTATATTACTGCTAGAAACTTTGAGCATTGGCTTCAATATTAATTTTTATTATGCAATTCTTATACATTCAAAGTAAAGAGTCTGGTCATGACTAGGATGCCAATGTGTGGATCTTAGTCACGATTATAGTTAACAACTTCGAGTTTGAGCGCAAATGTTCGATTTTAGTGGACTGTACTAATATCCACAAATATAAGGGGCTGCACTAACACCTAGATTTTAGCCACGATTGTAACTAAAAGCTATGAGTTTAGACTGTGATCTTTATTGGTGGTTCTTTGTGATTCTTACATGAACAAATTGGACGGTATAATGACGATCAATATAATAATACCTTAATCTTAACTACTACTATAGTTAGAAACTTTGAATTTTAGCTCAGTTGTTCAGTTTTAATGAGCAATTCTCACACTTACGAATACATGATGAATGAGATGATAATATCTAGATACGAGCTATTTTACAATTAGAAACTTCGAAATTGGGTTATAATATTCAGTTTTGTTCAACAGGTCTTGCAAACTGCATGGTTTGATGATGACCAAGGTAATAATACATGGATCTTAGCCGCTATTATAACTACGCACGTTGCTAAGGACTTTAAAAATAATTGAAATAATTCCACTCGATGTGTGTGATGGACGATAAAATAACTTTACCTCTGTTACGTATATAACTTATTTTCATTCGTATTTTACTACATATTAATTGAGATCATTACGTGAAGTATTTACTTGGCAAGATTCCTGCACAATGATCTGAAACTGTCGAAACTGTGACTGACAGACAAATGGATGAAGATAATGAAATTTTAAAGGATTCTCATTTACCTATAAAACTTTTAAAAATTTCTATTGAGTGAATGAATATTATAGCTACGAGTATATAGTAGAGAAATTACGGATTTTTTAAAAAATGAGAATTCTGATTTAATGACTGTAATATTTTTATTGAATCCGCAGTTCGGTGGTTTGCGTTGAAAGGTAATTTTGTGTAATTTAAAAATATTTTTTTAATTTTCATCATAGTTACATTATATTATTTTTTTAATTCTCATCATACTTTAAATGATTGTTGAATTATGGTACTAAATACGTAACAATACGTAGCTTATCGCATATTTGTTGAATTTTTATGCAAATTTAAAGAAATTGGGGACTAAAACGTACACTTGAAATGCAAGGTAATTTTTTTTTGATAAGCACTTTCAGTATTATTTAATATCGTTAAATTTGATATACCAGAAAATTATGTTTTTGTCGTGTACTTAAAAGTTGCAACAAGTAATATTAAAGATTACGCAGCGCATATTTGAATTCCAAATCCAAATTTATTTGAATTCCAACTTCCAAATTTTTTAATAAAAGAGAGCTAAATAAAAGAGGTTTATTTATTCTAGTTTTCACCGGAAGCGATTATGTTGAAAAGAGGAAACATTTTTATTAATATGTGATAATGAGAAAAAGCGATTCCTCATCCTATTGACTCACGAATCATTTACTTGAAAGATAAAGAATAATATTTTCAGATATTTAGAACTTAACCAAAATACGTTTTGTTGTTTAGAAATTAAAGGCAAAGAAATCTTATAGCCTATTAATTTTTTACATTATATTTCTTCTTACATATCATCTTTATTCTCAACAAAACCGCGTTCAATGATACTTTGCGCAAGAGTTATTGCATGACACATAAACGTACCAAAAATATGTTAAATGGTGTTATATTGAGTTTCAGATATTTTCCCATTTCTCTTCTCCTATTTTACTTATTTCAATAACACGAAAAAAAAGGCATTTCAAAATATTTTTAAAGATTGAACATAAAAGATGCACAACATTAATGAAACATCATATATCCTCTTTTCTCTTTTACATTTGATCCTACTGTTTGCAACTTATGTTATTTAGCATAATATGAAATAATTTCCAATATATTGTAGTGAACCTTAGAAATATTCAGTTGTAATTCAGCTTAACCAAATGCGATTACGAATATTCTTGATAAAGAAAATTTTTCATTTATTACATTTTAGATTTTTAACTAAAATGCTAAAATATATACTAAATGATCAAGCAATACTTAAATAAATTTGATTTTATTCCCACGGTACTTAAATGCAAAAAATGTCGAGAAATTTTTTTTATTCATTATCCTGAAAATATTTCAGCTAAATCTATACCTTCTACATAAGCAGAATACCCTCAAAATATACATCCTCCAGAAAATATTATAAAAAAATTCTACCTAGTGCTTATAAAATAAAGTCATTTTAAATAGTGACTAATGATTTTAAAAAAAATTATGTAACGTAAATTACCACAATTTTATCATGTAAAATTGTTTCACAAATGTATAATCATGTGAGAAGATAAATAAGACTATAAGACATAAATATACTTTCTACTTTAATACAATTAGTAAAAAAAACACATTTACAGGCATCGATTGATGTTAAAATATACCCTCAAAATTAAAATTGAATTTCAAAAACTTAAAAAAGCGTTAAAATTCCAGTGAAAGATGACAGAAATTCATCCATAATACCCTAATTAATTCCCAAATATAATAATATAGCAATTAAGTTATCTAACATGTTTGCATATTTCGGTGTTTAAAAAGTTCTGTGCTTAGAAAAAGTAAAGATTCTTCTGCTTTCAGAATAACTTGATTAAAGTAAATTTTAAAAAAAAGATATGTAAAGCAGGAATATTAGTTAAATAAAACGATATAATTATATATATATATATATATATATATATATATATATATATATATATATATATATATATATATATATATATATATATATATTTTAAACATAGGTGCCAGATAGGTTTAATATTTTTATTAATATGTTATTAGCATAAACTTTCGTTGTTACATTTAGTAAGCGGTACACAGAGGGTAGTGTTGACATGCTGGAGGTGTTATTTACAGCATTAGATATTGTAAGGGGTCGAACAAGAAAAAAACGATCTTTGGCCGTATTGGCTTAACTACCGCCGCTTTTTACCAACGTCTGGTGGAAAGAAGTAAGTTGGCTATGATTTATTAATTTTACGATAGTAGAGAATAATAATATAGTCTAATAATAGAGAAGAGAAAAAATTACAGTCGATATATCTACAAATTATCAAAATATTTTCCTTTTCAGCATTAATTGTCTTAAAAATTTTCTCCTTTAGTGAGCAACAAAAAGTTTTATCTCGTCCAGAACGATAAAGGCAAGCAATGAATCAGAAATGAAGCGCTCTCTGAAGACTGCTAACTTGCCATACGTAAAGCTTGGAGAAGCGAATTTCTTCCTGTGGCCAATGCAACTGAGATATAGAGAATGTTTGCATAATCAGTATTTACTTAGGAAAGAAAAGTCAATCAAAATATTCTTTTGCAGTATTTTACCGTATTTTCCTGAATGAATTTAAGTTGATTGATTATAATATTTAAAATAAACTTGGTAAGTATTCTTTTAATTGCTAAGGACTTGTAATAAAGGAGGGTGAGTGTAAATAGTTGTTTTGCCGTGCTTTGTTTATTTTGCGTCGCCATCACATCAAAGATAATTTTATTAGAAAATTTTCATATTTTATTATATAAAACATTCATATATTCAAATATTAACGAAACCTAGGTCGTGGTAAAGAACTTAAAGAAAGTAGAAATAGTACTACATCACCTAGTTTCATTTAATTGTGAATTCATATATTCATTAAAATTGCATCAGAGTGAGAATTAGTTATTTCTTTTTTTACATTATTCTATATAATTAATTTTTAGTCTTTCTTGCTATTTCATTACTTGCATTAAAAAAAGGTGTTTCCTGAATTATTATTTTGTTAATTTTTTTACAGTCGGTTAATGAATTCTTTTATAATTTAACGACTGTTCAAACGTGTTACAAAAAAAACATCTGTCTAATTAAATTAGATATTTAACGACATTTTTAAGATTAAATTAATGTCAATAAAGAAGCTTAAAGTTAAAGTTTTATTTATTTCCTGTGGCATGAAATAAAATATTCATCTTATATATTCATATATTAGTACATTTAATTTAAGTGATCTCTCCACAAATTTGCTTGTCTATTTTTTTCTTTACTCATCTGACTTTCTTTGATTACTGATTCCATCGATCGGATGTAAAAGGTGTTTATTTAACGGATGCATAATTTCTGATAAAAGTGATTTTGAAATCAATTGAGTAAACAGAAACAATATAAAAATGAAATTACTTATCGTAATATAGGGCCAAATGTATTTAAAAAAATATTGTGAGTATTTCTTTATTAACTATAAATGCCACTAAGTTTTAAAGATATTTACCTAAATTTAATAACGCCTTTTAATATACTCCCTTTCGTGTAACTAATATTGGCGTAATAATACAAAGGTGATATTAAATTATCTAACTTATCCTATTATATGAATTAAATCATTCCAATTCTTTTACATAAGCAGGGTGCTGGACTTGCAGCATGTTTTTATAACTTATTTGTATAAGAAGCGGCTCCTTTGTCCATTTCAATATAGTATTTTAAACGCACAAGCTCACATATAATTATAGAAACAATTAGAGATACAGAATATGCATAAATTTCTGATGATAAAATAATTTCCTAAGAGGTACAAAAATGTTACTAAAACTCTCAACTTCAACATTAATAGAAAAATTTACTAGAATCATAAACTTGTTTCAATTTGTTTCAATTTTATAATGACATTCTAATGCGTATCGTTTTACTTTCAAATTAGCGCTCTTTCAGCTAACTAGTCCATCCTAACAAATAAATTAAATATAGGAAAGATATGAGTTTACACTACATTAAACGGCCCCCTGATTTATTATTCAGTTATATAATACAGTTAAAAAGAGATGCAACATATAACATGATGATATGACAGCAGCTCTTATCTGCAGTCGCTTTTGTAGCTCCCACGTACAGCAGAGAGAAAATAAATCGTAGACGAAATAAATAAAGCATCCTTGCTCAAAGTCTTATCGTCTTAAATATTATTACCCTTTCATATAAACCATTCTGTGTTCAGAATAATAATTTATATGGATAACCCTATGTTCTTGGTTATGTATAATATATTTCAGTCAATTAAGCGTAATCGTGAAATGTTAAAAAAAGAATTGTTTTTGATTAAAAGAAATATTAATTTATTCGTCAATATACATTGTGTTTCCTTCAAATTAATTTACATCCGGTTTGACAGACTTTCAAATTTCCTAGTCTTCAAAATATTTCTGGAAGTTTTTTTTGCTATAGCTCGTCTGGCGATATTAATTTCTCATTTCTATTGCAGCAAAATGCCGCCATTTTTTGTCCCCTTATCTTCGAAAGAAATCACAGAGGTTTAGTAAATATTGTATCGTTTTTTGACAGATAATCTTGATTCAATTATAAATTCGAAGCAGATGCATCGGGGTAATGAACTTTGTGTAAGGAGCTCTGAACATGTTTTTTTTAGCTATAAAATTTAGTGGAAAAATATGTAGTAAACTACATGGTTATAATGGAAATAAATGTGAAAAATAAAACGTCTACTTGCAAAATTTTGTATCCACAGGTCTTAAATTGAAGAGATTGTAAGGCGATGATAGACAAAGAGATATGAAAAAGTTATAAAGTTTTGTTACTTCATTATGGGAACTTAAAAACCAAGAATTATTTGTCAACCAATAAAAAATATTTGGATAAAAAATAGCTGAGGGCTACTAGTTGGTCGCCGTTTTACATAATTCCAAACATGAATGAAATAGCATTAGTCCTTTTCGGATGATAATAATTTGAGGCGGTACATAAGTGTACTGAATTATTTTACCCTATTGTTGATCAAACATTTCAAATTCTGTGCCTATTGTTGCTTGTCGATGTATCATTACTATATTTTATGACCACAAAACGGGCTATAAAAAATTATGTGGTATGGAAAAAGAAACGTACGTTAAACTGATTTGTCAGGTGAATTGTGTATCATGTTTAGAGAAGATCAAAGTTTATCGAAAGCTTTTTTCTAAATCAGTGATTCAGTACAATCAAATGCTCGGAACCACTTTTAATCGTTTTTTGTATGTGTCAAAAAAACTGCTATTTATCTTTTTATTTTAATGGATACTATATCCTAAAATAAAGCTTAGAAACCAAAACTGTATAAGGTCCAGCAACAAAGACACGGAATCAATATCGTCTTGGCCACGGACGTAAATCTAATCTTAAATAAATTAAAATATTCGACTAACTTGTCCTGTTACAGTATTTTGGTTAACATCGATAAATTTAATAAGCCGTTACTTTTTATCTTGTGTTCCTTTTGCCCAAAGTACACAAAAAACATTACGTGTGATGATCTGGAGCTATGCCGAAGAAAGTCAAGGGTAAAAATTATTAAATGAAATTTTTATTCAATCGAAAGATTTATTGTCTATACGTCAATAAAAATACGCAGCCGCCACTTAGCCTTAATATAGATGAGTTACTTATAGTGGCTGGGCATATCTGAAGAATTTTTAGGTAGAATAACAAATATAAAGGGAAATACGATATTACTCACGTTGTACTTGATCTTCTTAAATTTCAAGTCTAGTATGTTTTAAATAAACATATCGTTACAAAAAAAAGCATCTCGTGGAAGACTCATGACAGTACTTGATTCATGTTCTCGTGAGTAATAAGTGAGTCTACGAAAACAATAATGCCGCTTCTATTTACATATATATGTACATATATATATATATATATATATATATATATATATATATATATATATATATATATGTATATATATAACAAGTTTACGTATTTGTACAAATAAAAAAGAAAGAATAAAACTACTCCATTAACTATTATATGTACTGGAAATTTTATAGGACTTTATTTTTTCATAGCAATAGCCATTTTCTAACTGTAATACAAATCACTGAAGATTGCAAATGGAAAGAAAATCTATCTTTAAGTTTTTGAGTGGAAATATTATCTTTAGCTACCACATGATCTGGTACTGTTGGACCGTTTTATTCGTTCTGCATATAATTCATAGTAAGACATATCTCTGAATTACAAAATCATATTATCTTTAGCTACCACATGATCTGGTACTGTTGGACTGATAGGACAGTTTTATTCGTTCTGCTTATAATTCATAGTAAGACATATCTGTGAATTCCAAAATCAATATGTAAATGCTTTAACAGAAATCAATTCATGGAGAGTTGTTTGTCGTCATCGGCGGTTTTATTATAAAGACGTCTCGAGTCTAATCTTAATGTTAATTGCTGTTTAATGGCATTTACTACTTTTTGCAACAATATTTTGTTACCCATGGTACCAACTTAGATTTATTACATCGTTGTTTTATTCGAAAGACCGATTTACTGGCAATGAGTTACACTCCCTCTTGGGTATTTAATTTCCCAGAATGATCACTTTCGACCCGTTTAGCATAAAACATATTTTATGTACAAGAGTTTCATACTCACTTAGACATATATTAATAATATTTTTCACCATAGAAACATACCGTGAATTTCTTCAATACTAAGAGATTAAAATCATCGCTGTAAGTTTCCGGCAACCTGCCAGGAAACTTATCATAATGTTATTTTACTTTATCATTTTGATTTTAATAGCAGCAATAGGGGAGGGGAAAATTTTTGGTTGATATTTGCAACGATATTTTTAAAACTATCTCCCGTAAAATTTAAAAAAATAATTTTCCTACAAGTTTTTAGAATTGATACCTCATGCGCTACGAAATTACCGTACGTTTTTGAGTATTAAATAATGAGACATACCTAAATTAATATGAAAGCAAGCCAAATTTCAAATTTCTACCTCAAATCGTTTCCATAAAAAACTGCCTGATATGGACATTCGGTTTTCCGTGGATACTTTTCCAGACAGTACATTTTATTCTTAATTTTTTTGTATATATATATATATATATACTCACACACACACATACACACACATATATATATATATATATATGATATCCATCATCACAAGCAATTGAAAGTAATCTGGTAGGGGACACGCTGAGAGATCGTAAGAGAGACGAATGGCTTAAAAGAACAGCTGGAGTGAAATGGTTAGAGAAAGTACAAGACTGATAGGAGTTGTATAGATTGAAGGAGGCCTATACCTATGCAATAGAACTTGGCTAAAGAAAAAGAAAACACAACATCCGTTTTCATATTTGACATATTTAAAACAGACATTAGTTCGGTACGACAGGAAAAATGCACCATAAACTGATTACCATCTCATTTCTAGCTGAATTATTTCTGATGTATCTTTTGCTACTAATTATTATTTATAAGCACTCAGTGTTTAAAAGTGAGATTGTCACTTAGAACAATTTTATAAACATTAGTTTCCTTTTTTGAAAATTATTCAAAACTTATTGTTTACTAATACTAGTAAATTAACATTACGCAAACTCAGATTTTGTGTACAAGATTTCATAGTTTAAACAATGAAAAATTTATGGAAAATAATTTTCCGAACAATATCAAATCAAATGTTAAGTCAGTCAGTCTAATTCTAAACAGTTATCACTAATTTTTCCCAATGCATTAATTTTGCTAACTCTAATACATCTTATTTAGTCCGATTCCACATGATTAGAGAACATCACATATACTAAAAGGCAAGAGCAGACTAAAATTGTTCGCACGTTGACAATTGGAAAGACATGTAAATTGTTTCCCAACATTCCATTGAAACTATTCACTGACGATTGTTATTATATGATATATCACTCATTAGTCTTGCCGAAAGCAGTACGTATGGTAATTTCGTTCAATACTCTTTAGTTTAATTTGCAAACATGAAAACTCGAAGTACGATACAGATTCAATTTCATGAAGGGCGAAAAATTATAAAGAGCTACAAGAAATGTAACAAATGTCATAATGCATTTTGGAATATTTTCCATTTGGTCTATATCACTTTATTTGGATCTTCATTCGGAATCCGAAGATCAATACTTTTGCTGGCAAAAAGAAAAAAATGTTAAAATTTATAGAATATTTGCTTCAGTAAACGAATATTATTTACTGATAAGAATTTATTCACTTAAGAAGGCACTTCCGAAACCCTCGATTATCACTGGTGGAATAAAATTAATATCCACCAAAGAATAAAACAATCAATTGTTAAATTTAATTGATTGTTATTTTTAAACATGCAATAAATTTTATTTTAATATCCCAGACAATAAATTTACAATAATATTATCATTTTGGTAATACGTAGTACCATTTGTCAACACACGTGTTGTCACGTATGATTGAATACACTATACACAAATTTGCAAAATTTCAAAGTATGAAATTTTCCTGCGCATTACCATACAGGTATGTAGGTAATTTTAATATTGTTAAGTTGTCAAGAAAAAGGAAATGAAAATACCAAATTGAGATTTTGAAGGACGTTAAGGATTAGTAATTCGAAAATCTGACCAGCGTCCTTAAAAACTAAACACAGTCCAAAGAACTTAATGTATTCGATTCGAGGAATAACTTTCAATAAAATTTAGTTATCGTTATAAACTGTGTACGAGCAATTGCAGACTTTAGATTACCGGAACAAACATTTTCGCTTCAAGGTTTTTCTATCATTGCTACTCACAACTGCAAATAAAGTTTAAAACACAAGCAGAACCCGCTTCCAGCTTCCTGCTACGTCGATAATGGGCGAAAGTTACTGAACGTGCTATTGTAATTGATTCGACTACCATTTTTTCGCTTCTTGTCACGAACAGCAAAATAATGAAATTGACTGGTATATTAGTTGCAAAAATACTTGAGAAATCATTATTTGGGATTATTTACGTCAATCGAGAAAAATATTAACAAAATTGTAATTATCTAATAGTACCAATTTAAATAGTCAATGTTAACTTTTTCTCAATAGCATAAGTGACGAGTTTTCCAATAGAAATAGGTAACAATATAGTCATAATTTCACACTAAAACGTGAACTATGGTACTCTACAAAATGTACATTTTCTATTAGTTAAATAAGCTTTTTAAATTGATTTGTTTTAGAAGTTAGGCCACAAAATATGTTATCAAAAATCAAATGAACAAATAAATATTCTCCATGAGTCCTGATTTATTTCACTGCTTAAATAGTGATATATATATATATATATATATATATATATTTATACATATATTTATATACATATGTATATATAATTCCTTCGATACTAGATCTTCATTAATAACCGCCATGTTTTAAGTTTCAAATTTTTATTAACTTTTCATAAATAAAATGAGGGTAATTAACTTGGACTGATTCAATTTAAGTATCAAGAGTTCGCTGAGTTACTTCAGTATGAAAATTATTTTAAAACACGAAAAGTATTTTCTGTATTTCACTTTATCACAAGACTTTATTATACAGTTACATTAATTTAGTGTTACAAAATGTATAAACTAATTGAAGTTATTATTAAAATAAAGTTAACTAAATTAAAATAAGTTACTAAGATAAAGTTCCACGAAAAAATTATTATTCCAATCACACAATGTCTCAGCTAAAAGGATAAAAAATATTTAGTAGACAAAGCTTAGCGAGAAAGTACTGTATATATCACTTGTACATTTTATATATAAATATGGACTTTTTTAAGAAAAGAGAAAAATGGACACAAAAGCGTTTTGTGAACTATAAGTTAAAGTGAATGGATACATTTATTTGTTTTATGTATTTGTCGTGTTACGGAGTATATGGGGTCTCTTATTTCGCCTATTATTTAATGGAATCAATAAATTCACGCATGTCGAATATTATTCATGCAATATAAACAAATCAATAAATACAAAGTAGAAGCTGTAAGCAAACTCGTTAAGAAATTAAAGCATGAATGTAAACTGTTCCCCTTACCTTGCCTCGAATCATGATAGGATTTGCAATTAATTTTTTTTTTGTATTTTTATATTTAATCGCATCTTTGTTTCGTTATTTGCTATGCTATTCTTTTTGGTTCTTATTAATATATAGCATCTCGGTCTTCCATAAAGCACAATGTTCATATTTAATCAAAGATTGCCAATGTAGCAATGAGTCTGCCAAATGTATATATATATATATATATATATATATATATATATATATATATATGTATACACACACAAAAACGATACTCCCTGAAATCAAATACGAAACCCTCTATTTTTGTTCTATTTGACGTTAAAAGTCTAAATAATAAATATTACTGTGATTAATTAATGTTATCACGTGCCGACTTGACTTCAAAGTTATGAATGAAAAATTTGTATGTAAATATTACGTCACTTAGTCTTAATTCAAGTTTGGTAAATAAAAAAACTTAGAATTTTATAAAAAGTGTATTAAATGATATTGTTACATATTAACGACCTGCTATATACTTCCTTTTCAAAGTTTGCTTTTTGCAATCGGCGTAAATTTTACGGTGTTCTTGTACACATCGTAATAAAAATTGCTTTTGTTCCTCTTCAACTGTGATTAACCCATGAAAGTCTTTCATCAATTTTACAGCTCTTTTAGCATTATCTTTTATTTTTTATTTATTTTTAAATTTTCTTTCAAGTTGGACTATTAAAGTCTCATTTTACTTGTCACAATTTAACTTCTAATTATTATGAACAAATATCCATATTATCTATACGTATACCTACACACAATCAATCAGTCCCTCTTAATGAGGGTCAGAATGTGCATTTAACCCTATAATGGCCTCCACACATTTTTATCTTCAACATAATTCCTGATGTTATAATAAGCCGTCGAAATAAGCACGTGTTTAATATGCGTTTTAAATTTTGCTATGTTTATATTTTATATTTTTTCAGGTATCCTGTTAAAAAAACGAACACCATTGCCCAGAAAAGACTTACTAGTAATTTATAATCTAAATTTAATACTATGAATTTTATTTTTATTCCTTGTATTAAGAGTATGGGTATCAGACCCTTTAACGAAGAACTTTATGTTCTTTTTTACATACAATAAGTTTTCATAGATATATAATGACGGTAAAGTTGGAATATATGTCTCTTTAAATAGATTTTTTACAGATTCTCGGGATTTAATATCATATATGGCTCGGACTGCTCTCTTTTGCAAAATAAAAATAGTATTAATATCTACAGCGCTGCCCCACTGCATAATGCCATACGACATAATGCTGTAAAAATAAGCAAAATAAACTAACCTGACCGTCACTGCATCAGTCAGATGCCTAATTTTTCTAACTGCAAACGCAGCCGAGCTTAACCTACTAGCTACTGAATGTATATGAGCAGCCTATTGTAATTTATGATCTTGAGTTATACTCAGGAAAGTGGCAGTGGTTACCTTTTCTAGTGCTTTGTTATTCAGAATTACACTACCACTAACTAACCTGTGGTACATTTAGATGGACGAAAATTTAATACATGTTGTTTTCTCACCATTTAAAGATAAGTTATTGACTGAAAACCATTTATGTACTATAGTTAGAGTTTCATTATTATTGGTTAGGTCTGTTTCTTTCCTATCCACTTAAAAATTAAGGAGATGTCACCGACAAAAAGAATAATATGTGCTCTGACCATGCATGGTAAGTCATTATTATAGACAATGTGGACCAAAAATGGACCCAGTATAGAACCCTGAGGTACTCCCAATTTCATAATAGATCCTTTTGAATTACTACCATTAATTTCATCTCGTTGTTTTCGATTTGACAAATAGGACTTAATACGATCAATTACCATTCCTTCAATACTATGCTAAGGGTATTATGATCAACGCAATCAAAAGCTTTGGAGAGGTCTCAAATTACCCCTATAGTATTCTGGAAATTCTCTCAGGCTGTGTAAACAGCCTTAATAAGGTGAAGTCCAGCATCTTGCGTGGATTTTCTTCTGGTAAACCCAAACCGTAAATTATGTAAGACCCTATGTTTTTTAAACTGACAGAGAAGTCGCTTCAACATGAGTTTTAAAAAAAATTTACTGGGAGCAGGTAACAAGAGTTTGGACGATAATTCGTAGGGTCGTACAACCCGCCTTAAAAATTGGAACAATTTTACAGTGTTTCATCAAATCGGGAAACTTTCCTTTGTCAATATATGTATTAAATAAAAGTGCTAGGGTTGGAACAATTTTTAGGATAATAGATCTAATGGCTTTAACTGACAGCCCCAATAAGTCTTCAGACTTTTTACGTTTAATCATTTAAAGGTTTTTATGTGTGTATGTTATATGATTAAAATTAAATTTAGATACATTCATTTTGACATTCTTCTTAAAGAGTCTATCAGCAACAAGGGGATCAGATTCTCTTATAATTAGGCTAGGAATATCCGAAAAAAAGGTTTCGGACTCAGTAGCTACCAATTTTTGATCTGAAATGATCCCGTCATTTATTTTTAAGGTCAATGTTTTTCGATATTTTTCATATTGCTAGTTGAAATTAGCAATCGATGGATCATTTTCCATGTAATTTTAGCTTTTTTATGAGACAATTTAATTTTATTACTTATGTATAAAAATGTTGCCTGTAAACATACTAGTTTAAATATCTTTGAATTTCTTTTAACATACTTATGGAAAGTTTTGTCATTAGTAAGTGATCGTTTATCTTCGAGGTAATGTAAAACATCCCTACTTTTACATATTCCCTTTGTCGCCCATACATTAAAATTTATTTTGTATAGCGATTTTCTTTTTTTGTACACACTCTATTGAATTCATTACTCAAAATTTCAAAAAAGAGTCATACGAAATATTTGGGTCCCGAGAATCAACTTTGAGGAAGCTTAGTTTAATTTCAACGTTAGAAGTAAATTTATCCAACCTGTATTTAGACAAAGGTCTGCACACAAATGTCCACTTTACTTGTTTTTTTCAGAGGATAGTTTAATAAGAAGACATTTATGGTCAGATCTAACACCACATATTACTTTTTTACTTATCATTTTACAATTCGTCATTATATTGTCTATACAGGTTGCGGAAGTGGGTGTAACTCTGATTGCTTCATTGAACACAAAATCCAGATTAAATGACAAAAACAAGTTAATAAACCTTTGTTTCCCAACAGAATCCAATAACATATTAATATTGAAGTCACCACAAACTATAAAATATTTATTTCTTTTTAGTTTATTTAATCATTCACTGCTTTCAGTGTTGAGCTTCATTTTTGCTTCGAGGAATAAAGAATTATTAGACCATGAAGCAAGACTTTCCTGAAGAAAACTGTCATCAATTTTAAGACGAGAGAACAAAGACTTGCTTGAAGCTGAATTTAAAATCTTTCATGTTTTTCTCGTACAACAGTCCACTTAATTCTTCTTTTGAAGGTATGTAGCGTTTTTCTTGAGACAAGATGCTATCTTTAGACAAGTTTGATATCATTTACACTTCAATTTCATGGCTCACCTCATCGTCAAATAGCGAAAAGATAGATACTTTCTCTACCAAATACCACAAATGCTGAATAAACTTTTTCTACTGAAAAAGTTTATTCAGCATTTGTGGTATCTGCTTTAGATATATTTTTATCGCTTTTTTCGTAAGCTTTCATGGTTTTCAAAAAGGAAAAATCTTAGTACGGTGCTTTGACTGCCAAAATGCACTGAATCAATGGCTTGACATAGGATGAAACTATGAACAGGCAGAAATCCAACAGAGCTTTCCTGTCTTTGCTAATAATTTTAAATTGAGAGGTAAATGACAATATTTTTAGGGAATAGATAGATCTAGCCATCCATCGAGCTTGGTGCATGGCACCTGGGGGTCGGATTTTAAACTGATTTTCTTCATCTTCGGTTAAAAATATAACTGACAGCTGTATTACCTTACGATAGTTGTCTCACACAATTGTTTTGGTCAGTTCAGAGCGGTAAAATGAAAGCAGGTTCTTGCTTTAGGCACGATTCAATTTTCTCTCCATAATTTTAAGTTTTAGTACAATCGAAATTTTTCTTCTATCTTGAAGTTTTTTAAATAGGATAATATCTAGGCTTGTTGTTTCCTGGATAATTGTTACTTCGAAGGCTGTTTTGAATATCAATTCATAAACATGATGGCGGCAAGCAAAAATAAGCAGTTTCCTGTTGAAATTTTGCTCCAAAAGTACACAAGCTCCATTGAAACGACCGGTGTTTGAAGCCGTGGTATCACAGCCAAGAAATTTGTACTTTATCTTCTAGGTTCCAGTCTGCTATCGCGGTTCAAACAGCCTGCGTTTGTTCACTTCCAGTAGAACTCTCCAAACATGGTACAGATTTAAGTTACTCCTCATTTTCATAAGAAATTATTACTGGAATACGTTCTTCTTTCGATTTATATGCATCTAAAGCTGGCAATAGTTTTCAGTCCCAGTGAACCGTCACAATATTTGGCATCTTGTTTTGAAAGTTGATTTTTATGGCTTCCGCAGGCTCTTTTCGTTTTTCCGTTCTAATTCTTTGGATGGAGGATTTGCTAATTGGAAATTTATCGATATTATGTCCCAGCGCCTCAATAGTAGCTTATATAATGAAAACAGTATCTCTCATACTTAACTGACATCGATCCAATGCTGTTACTAACTTTGGACTAATAAATCTGAAAAATGAATCCTTCCGCACTGGTTTACAAGTTTCAGATTGTATGAGACAAATCCAAAGGTTCATTAATTGCCGACGACGTCGACGCAGCTCAATATTTAGCTCAGCGATTTTCTTCCACAATAGCTCTGAGGCACGCCCTGTCTTCTTTATTCGTTAACTTTTTGTCGACATGGATGATGCTGCAGGAAAATGTTGTCTTCATCTATTTTATCATAGTAAACGCAACGGCGTGGGCAACATCAAATAGATTATCCAAACTGGTAACAGACTCTTCTCGACGCCGTTAAACCCATCTTGTGTTTTCTCCGCATTTGTAGGTCTATTCAAACTTGACATAAATTTACAAGTTTATTTACACAGTTTGGCAATGCTTTAGTAGGAATTCGCACCTTTTCCCAAAAAATAATACACTCGCGTATCGTTAGATTTGCACTCTCATTTACCTTTACATTCACTTCGCGGATATTGTAAAACAATACCGCTAGAACTTGTCCATTAGAAGGAAGCTTTGAACCTGTCATTTGATGTTTTACGTTACCAATTAAATAAATTTCACTCTTTTTAGAACTGCGCAATTCCACTGATATGTCGTGTTCTCGAAATAACATGTACTGAAGTATGAAAGTCCTTGCGCGCTTAGGATTCAAGTGTTTCGATGCAAGTCGGCGTATTACTGGCCTATATATATACGCCAGTAATACGCCGACATATATTTATATACATATATTTATATACATATATATATATATATATATATATATATATATATATATATGTTTGTGTGTATATATGTATATATGTTTGTGTGTGTATATAATATGTTCATATTTTTAAGATGTAAATAAAATTATTCAATACGTGATTGCCACAAAATCTTTTCCCAAAATAAATCGTTTTATTCTATGCGCGTATATAGAATAAAACGATTTATTGATTTTTCGACTCATGAAAGTGATGTAAACACAGAATAAACGTTTTGAATAAGATTTTTTATGAATAACATATCACGTTGAAAATATGCTCTTTGTGAGTAAAAATGTGTACAAATAGGTGTCTTTACGATGAAACTGTTTATGAGATATGGCACGCTCTTAGAGCTGTGTAAACGCATGCAGACGATCTTGAAATTCTATGTTTTATACACGAGTTACTTGTAGAGATGTAACTGCGTCTTAATAAGAATGGGCTCGTTTATTGTGCGCTCGTCATTTTCTTCAATACAAGTAAAAATAGATGATTCATTCCACTAATCGTTTTTATTTGACGAGCTTGTGTTCTAGGATTATACATTCTGACTAATAAGAATAAATATTGAATCAAGTTTATTCCAACACGTTATTAAATAAATACAGAGTTTTTGCTTTCAAAACTATTAGGATTAGATAGGAAAACATCATTGCACGGATTGAATATTCCATAAAAATATTTCAATTGAGGTTGTTTTTAGCTCTCTTCTATAATATAAGGGGGCACTTAAAGTGCAGTGCACGATACAACCTAAATATATTATATATAATAGCGTAGTATAAAACTATTGAAACCGTTGAACAAAATACACAATGGTTCCTTAGATGAAAGACTTTACCGTTAATTTTTTTTTAACGGAAACTTACTCTTTTTTACAAATTTACTCTCACTATTTAGAAAAATTAAATGAAAAATAACTACCATTTTCTCTTGTTTTGATGTTCTAAAAAATGCTTAATATCATTTTTCATCTTGTAAACATATTCCTCAGTAGACATTTCACAGCCTGACACCTGTGAAATGTTGAATTATAATAAATTTCTCCAAAACTATAAGATTTGGACCCAATACTAAAATTATTCTCCAAACTATACATTCACTTCTAATAACCTCGTACTTTTCATAATTTTAATTTTGACGATTCGAGGAGCAAAGAGCCTATTTTTAGAGACATTTTTATCAACGATAAATTTAAATCCATATCCCACAGACAAATTGCTACCTCCAGAACTTTCCTACCATTTATAAATGTACTGGTCGATAAGCTCCATAATCATGCCAAATTTCCAGTTTTATAGTTTATACGTTAAACTATTTTTGAAGGAGTGGGCGGTCTCATACAAAAAGACTTGGGACTTAAAATAATACTGACACTAAATTGTACAGTTTATGGTGTAATTTTTTTTGTGGAATCTAATTAATTTTTGATATAGTTGGAAATGTTCTTTTATGCAAACTTAAAGCCGTATATAATGTTTATGTTGTTCTTCATAAAAAGGAAAATGGGTTATTTAAAAACCTTTATTAGTCCACTATTTCTAAACTATTGTACTTAAAAGTTTTTAACGCATTCAAAATATGTTATTGCATTTTAATTTATTTATCCAGGATTGCATAAAGTACTCAGGATTGCTATTAAATTAACTGCATTACTTTTTAACATTGCTTTGATTACAGAGGCTTCTTCTTTTCATCTGTTTAAAGGTCGTAATTTGTGGATAGACCTGCCACGGTTTACTTTTTGGTAACGATAGTATAATATTTGACTAAGGTAAATACCTTTTTTATTTACGTTTCGCTTAACGATTGGATATACTTTATCACAGTCGTATCAAAAAATAGTATTTTGGAAAAACTTTTCTTTTATAAAAAGTGTAGTTTTCCTTGCGGACAAAAGAAATTTTTTTTAATACATTTCAAGTCATAACTATAGTACAAATACTTTGACTATTTATAAAAACACTCTCTCAATATACGTAAAAATTTATCCTTCATCATTTTCAAGCCGTAATCGCACGATATTACGTAAAACTTACATTGGCGACTGAGTGCTAATAAAGCCATTTAATACTAAGCAAATAATACACTCATACTCATTTTTGATCCCAAAAGAACCATTCACTTTGAATAAAAAGAAACAAGTTAAAACTTCTACATTAAATCCTATAGTGTAGAAACATGAGATTTTTTAAAAAAATTAATGATTTTTTTATTTGAACGTTGCTACTATGCTATATGTATCCCATTCTTCATCTTTAAGGGCTCTATTTAAATAAAGTTACAGACTGTCCTTTTCAACAGACGTTGCTGGCCAATTTTGTGGTCGTGACTATACAAATTTCAAGAAACCATGAAAATAAGTATATAATTTAAATTTTCCAAAAAATTTGATCAGGTGCAAATCAGTACCTTACAGAAGTGAAAGTTTTTGGCGGTCTATACCTTGATTCATAAGCACACACTGAAGGGTAAAAAGTCAGAGAGAGAGAGAGGTAGAGAGAGAAATAGGAAAATGTCCTAAAATACTTAGCAAAAATGATTGAAACCGGAGATATGTAAAATAATTATATTAAATATATAATACAAACGTTCCTCAGATGCCATTAAAATAATTTAAGTAATTCAATTAACGAAAATATTGAAGAATAAGTTAATTCTTTTGTAATCGAATTAAATACATATATATATATATATATATATATATATATATATATATATATATATGTAAATAAATAATATAAAAAATCTTCATTCACAGGCATTTCTAAATAATTAAATTAGCACTTAGCTACGCGAAAGAAGCCATTTGAACAAAAAGTAAAAAAACAAACACAACTCCAAAGACAGAATACGGCTAAATGCAGCTGAAAGGAGTCGGGATGTATTTATTGGTCCTGTAGTAATTTATATTTACTACATCTCCATGCGCAGGTTTATAAATAAAACAAAATCATACGTCATTAATCTTCTTATGGATTAAGTACACGCTAAATAGGTAACAAAATCAATTATAAATAGATAAATAAATCGAAAAACTTTGATTTTTTACTTTGGATACTTTTGGTAGAAAAAAGCTGATACAAAACAATGAGTGCCATTCTTGTTAGTTTTCGCGCATGCGTACATCTCCAGTCTTATTTAAATTTTTTTTTTTTTGATCTATGTATCTATTCTCCGTCCGTCTTGCGATAGATTCATTACATTAAAATTTTACTGCTAAACTTTGCAATAAATATTGCAAAAACATGGCAAAATGTTGCGACCGTGAAAGTTTTATTCCCAAAAAAATGTCATTTAAAAAAAGGATTCAGAAACGCAACACACATTTTCACGCGTAATTTATTTGTTGGGCTTATAAAATATTTGTATTATTGAACTGCAGCGTCACCCATCTTTTAATGATCCTTTTCCCGACGATTTACTTAATTTTGTGCAAAAAGGACGATAATCTGTTTTTTATTAGTTAAAGTTTGATGGAATTTTACGCAAACAAAACTAATATTATAACAATAGCCGTTACATTGAAGCGATTTTGCATGAGTGTTAAGTGCATTAGAGCGGAAAAGTGTAAATATAAAAAAGAAAAATTTCCTTTGTTACCTTTATTTAAAGAATGAATTTATTATATTATTTAACACCAAAAAAGTGTGAATATTTAAGAAAATGTTAAACATAATTAGAAGACATCCTTATAATGAAGTACATAGTTATATTGATATTAAATTATTTGTCTTGGTGTGAAGATTAATATTTCCAATTTGAAATTGAATCAGAAGGGTTGATAACTGTCTGATAATTTTAATCCTTACACCAATATAAATAATTTAATATTCTTCAATTGTCGAAATACCGCCTTAGTTCTCACACGATTAGGTAAATATATCGACATATATCTTATAAAATATTATGATATATAAAATTGTTAATTATAATAATTCGTCAGGTTGTCTTCATTTTAAGGAAAAACTCATTAATAAGTATCCGACTATTGTAGAATTAGTAACTAAGAAAGATAGCTATCAACACTTAGTTGTAAGGCGTAGGTCGCTGTTTTACAAGTTAGGCGTAATCCTAATTTGCTATTATGTCTAATAAAAACTAATAAATTAATCAAATAAAATTATGAGCACTTCTTACACGTGTACAGGCGAGCAATTCTATTGGATGGATTCAGGGAGGAGAAATGTTTCGTTCCCAATTTCGATTCACGGTGAAGTGGATGTATAAATCAACAACCTCTATCTGCCTGTTTTTTTAAAATCATTCTTAAGAGGCGGATGGACGCCACAAAAATATGAAAGTGGGTGTGTCTAAATTAGTGAGTGAGCAGTGGGCGTGGTGGGCTCATCGTTACTGCTTTCCGTGTGAGGTACTATCCGTTACATACGCGTAGTAGAGTCCATTTCGAAAAGGTATATGTCTATCATTCCGCAATTCCCTGTATATATTGAATGGAGTTCGTATAATTACGTTTCACAAAAGAATTTTAAAAAATAACAATTGCGCAAACAATTTTGGAAACTATTTAACGGGTTAAAAAATTACTACTCTTTCACAAATATTATAGTTGAAATAGTATGTGCTATTTTGATGCAAGACATATCTGACATTTTACGCGAAGTTTCATTAAAAAAATTATGGAAATTGTCGGGGCAGACGAGAGTACACTAAGTGATCTTATATTCGTCTCCATGTCTTTGACTCGTAATCAAGAAACCGACTTTTATTAAACATCCAATGGAGGTTATGACAGCAAATTTCTAGATAAAATATTGGCTGCGATACTAATTTACGGACGTGAGAAAAGTTATGTCTTCTAGCTGTCATAGTGGCTAAGATCTAAGTGTTATTATATTAGTCACAGTTTGACGATGTCATCCTTGAACGTGGAAACCGCATATTAAAATTGATCATTTGAATTCAAACTCAAAGTTTCCAGCATAATGATAACTAAGATCCAGGTTTTGCAATTATGACCATGGTCAGACTTTTAAGTTATGCGGGTTAGAAATGTCCAACAAGATTGAATATAGGAACCCAAGCTCAAAATATTCGCCTGTAATCCTGGTTTAGATCCAAGTATTATTATTGTGGTCAAAATTAGACCCTCGAATTGATATGTGTGAAAACAAAACATTTGAGCTCAACCTCGAAACACTCAAATGCAAGTGTTATTATCTTTGCCTTCCTCAAATTCTCAAATTTATGGGTATGAGAACTGTTTAGATTAAGCTCGATATAATAATGGCTTAAATTCAAATATTACTATCGTGGTCATCACTGAAAACACCCGTAAACTATCGAGTTTGAATCCAAATTCAAAATTTCTATTTGTAATCCTGCTTATCATAAGACCCTCGAATTTGTGAGCGTGAGAATTACTCATTAAAACAATTGTGTGTGTGTATATATATGTATATGTATATATATGTATATATATATATATATATATATATATATGTATATATATATATATATACACATATATATATATATACACACATATATATATATATATATATATATATATATATATATATATATATACACATTAATTGTATCTATGCAACTTAAGTTATTTTTGTTGCGTGCCACGCCGAAAAAACGAATAAGACGAGTGGCTTGCTGAAGGGGAAACAAATCTCAATCAACACCCGTAGTGGCGCTAGTAGTTGGACGCGGAAATATGAAAATTACATTTTTTTAAATTTATTCATAATTAAATTTTTGAAAAAGGGTCAGGTGTACCACTACATGTTATTAAAGCATTTCTTTTAGTGTAAATTCAAGTTATTTAAGTATAAAAATAGCATCAAAATTTCGAGTCAGTTTTGAAAATAGATTATTACTACGATAAACTCCATAAAAAAAAGTTTCACCTGCCCTGTTTTAATCAGTAATGCCCATTTTAATCGTATAGCTAAATTTTCATATTATTTTTATTCATAAAATTTCAAATCAATAATGTTCAATTTAGTCACGTCACGACGTAGCTAATTCATAAGAGTTCCGTTTTTGCTATTCGGTTACGAAACCTTAAAAATAAAGCGAGCTCTCTTAAGACTATCTTTTAGTGAAAAATTGTTGAAATTAAATAATAAATTAGTTCGATAAATATGCTTGGATCACAACTGACCTCTTAACTGAAATTCTATTTAAGTATAAAATAAATATCGCAACGAATCACGTCTCATTCGTTTTTCTTAGAAATTATTAGATCATTAATAAATATGTTACTGCACGATGTGTATCCTCTATATAAAGGCATTTATCATTAGTATAAGTAGGAAAAAATTACAAATTATTTTGATGAATTTCACGAGAATTTTAGAATTTTTCAAAGAACCCATTGGTATAAAATTCTTACGAGATCGTAATCTCAAAGTGTATCTCAATCAGAATGTTTCACAATTTTTTTCAGTTTGATGTACTTCCCTATCAATGCTTAAAAAAACTTGGTTGATTTTATGTCACTAATAGTAGACAAAATTGTTTAATGGAAGTTTACTCTTATAGAAATATTTTTGATGGGGTTGATAAATGAAGAACAAATGAATTTATGTATTCATTCCAAAATTGTTTTTAACTTACGAAATTGATATAGAATTATTGTATTTTGAGTCAATCGATTGATTTCTTCGTCGATTTTGTTTTTTTTCCTATTTTGCTGATATAACATAGTAAATCATATTCGCGTTATTCGACCTAACTTGGGCTATTTTCAGCTAAAATATTATCTTAAAATCAACAGGTAATAATTTGTATTCATTACTACTATTAAATAATCATAGCAAAGTTCATTTAAATAGCTACGACTTTGAATAGCTATTCCATTCTAACAGCGTCCCTAAAACAATAGACGCGACGCTCATTCGACACGATCAAACCCTTTTGGTACGTTGTGTTATTGTAATTGAGTGAAGTGAAGCTTAATAACACCGCAGTGAAATTATAGACATTAGTTCATCATGGTGAGGTTTACTTAAATACAAAGGAAACATTTAAATCAAAGTTATTCAGCCAACTATTATAGCTAATGAACTGATTAAAAATGAAAGGATAATAGGTTATTTTTGTTGTACTATTATTTATTAAGTTCGTACCTACGGGAGTGTTATATTAAAAATTGTCAGTACTTATGGAAGTTTGAAATTAAATAGGTCGGTAAAACAACTTTTGGTAAGGAATTTTTTTAAATTTTTGACTAAATTTTGTGATTGAATATCGTTGATGTTTAATTTGGAAAAAAATATTAAGGCAAGAATTTACGATTATGGTGTTGAAAATTCTTTTGAACAAAGGAATTGGTTTATAGTTTATTTTCCTACTTATGTTTTCTTTTATATAGACGAGAAAACCAATTTGTTGTTATTTTAGGAAAGCTTTGAACCATTTGATGAAAATAAGGATTAGGAGTATTAATGCAGAAATTTATAGAAAAAAATAAATACTAACAAAAATTAATAAAGATATAAAATGAAATTAGTTAAATATATATTATATTGCTTAATAATTTCTTTTTTCATATTAATGGATATTTATCGCCATAGCTTTATTTTATATTATTTATGTTATTAACTCAGTACAAAAAAATTAAACTCTTCTCGCTAACAAAATAAACGGAACTATTTGAATGAGCAGTAAACGTATAATTTAGATAGAAATGTAATTGAACTAATAATAACCACACATTGTAAAACAAAAAGGATATTTCATATATTATATTAATTTAGTTGGACAGTACTTTTGTTACGTACTAGTGGTAAGGCAGCGGTGGATATATTTCGTCCCTCTCTACAATTGTTTTCTCTTCTCTTGCAATACAGCAATAAGTTTCAGTGATCTCGCAGTTATAGAGTATCATATGACTCCATTCTTTACCATATTTTTAATTTCGTTCTTTCGTCTTCTGCTATTACGTTTTAGAGGCGGCTATATTTTCGCCAAACGTTTTTTATATACGATATGATTTGTAAATTGCGTCGAAAAGTACGACTGTAATTTTTTGAATAGGAACTTATCATATCAAATTGTAGGTAGCTTTGGTTTTAGTTTTCTTTTAAAGTGTTATGTTAGTTAAATTTTATATTTTACGTTATATTATTTTAGATTTCCGTTGTAATATTTTCTCATAGTTTATGTGACATATTTTTTGGTTTTCATATCTAAAAGATAAACAGTGACCATTGTGATGAAACTTTAGTGTTTGAAGGTCGTGACTATTTTTTCCAGCAACTTTCATTGCTATCCACTTTAAATTTAGGACGTAGGAATATCTAGGAATAGAATTTGCTTATCCCCATTTATTTCATTGTAAAAAATCATGTTGACGATATATGTTAAATTTAAAAGTGGAGCAAAAAAGTTTAGTGCGGATCACATGAAAGGCTTTATTTTCATATTCCTACTATTTTTTTATTTTATTTTTTAGGGTCGATTTTATTTTTAAACCACACAATATTTCACTAGAAATAAAGAAAGGGCAAAACAATATCACGCCATTCTTGCCTTCATTTTTGAAATTTGCGAAAGTGTTTAAAAATTCTTTACGTAAATAAATATGAAAAAAAAATCAGAGATTTTTAGTTTTGGAGAATAAAATTAAATTGGTTTTGGATTTTTAATTTCTAGACCAAAATCTGATCGTGGTATTTCGGAATGATACAAAAACAATTTTTTAAAACCATATACCTTCCAAATCAAATTATTTTCACAGTAATAATTTTTGCATTATCGAACTGTACTATAAACACTTTATAAGTTGGTGTGGTGTGATTAAAGCTTTTTTAGTAAGTATGAACAGTTATGACCAAGTTTTATGACCTAATATTTAAGCCATTGTGATCTACGATAATCCGGGTACCCGACCGCCGTGTGAACTCTCCTCTCACTTTTACGTATTAGGTTAAATAATATTAGTCTGACAGAGATAAAATTTATTTAATGAGACATAGTGTCACATATTACATTTACTACCCTCAGTGAAAGTTTTTCAATAGAGGGCCGAGTAATAAGACCAAAAGTGAAACGTGCGCGGTTAAGTGGGTTAACCGGACAGATTTAACCATATACATCAGATGAACTTTTAAGAATAATACATTAATTTTTGAAATGGTTATTAAAAACCAAGTACTTCTAAAATGCTCAATGAATGGCGTATATTATACACTTTTAAAACTCTTTTAAAAATAAAATATATAGAAAGTTATTTGAAATTTGTTTACCACGATACGTGTGATTTTCTTCTTGAGGTACGTCATGTAATAAAAAATCAAGCGGCGATGTAATCGAAAATATTGAGTTATTTTTATTAACATGACGTCTCCCTCATAATATATACCTTCAAAGCGTTTTCATGTATACTCCTACCCCATCCTTAAACTTTTAGTCAAAAATCTCAAAACACCGGGCTATTTTTATTTTATTTATTATATTTTATTGAGTGTTATTTAATACAGATTTTCTTGAAGAGAGCTTAGAAATTGAAGAGATATAGGCAACCAAATCATTCTTCTGTTGCCCGTTATAGATGTAATAGGAGATATAATTACACTGTGGAGAAAAAATAACAACATAGTTTAATAGACATGCCATAAATGCTTAAACGTTGAAGCTATTAATGCAAGGTAATAAGTTGTAGAACTTCTGTAATGCTAATTCTATTTGTTTTTTTTCACAAGTAGGTCATTTAGGAGAAGAATAACATGCCAGGCAAATTACAAACTTTTTAAGTAAAATAAATTTACAAATAAAAAAAATTGACTTCGCTCTAGAGGTAGTTTGAGTATAGGGCACTGTGAGTAGCTTAAATAAAATAGTTGTTAAATTGATGATTGGCAATAAAATTATTGATTCAAGCATTCTTAGCCAAAATTTGTAGAAAATTCCGCGGGGAGGGTCAAATTATTCGAAACTTTTTAAAATTTTATATTTTGTGCATAAGTTTAGTTTGAAAGGATTAGCCATAAGGTTTTTTCCTAATTTTAGGCATAACATCTTTCGGAAATATGTTGAAAAATATGCGAAAAATGTGCCACCCCCTCTCCATTCCAAGATTATTTAAGATAAAATGTTTAAAATTAACTTTTGGAAGCCCACATAAATATTATAGGAAAACTATTATTTTGCCGTATTTAGTGTGGTTAAATTTAAGAGCAAAATTATTTTTTTGCCTTTTAAATTTAATCACAAAATAACTGAAACCACAAAGTAACTGACATTGCTCGTAGCTTGTCGTCTTTTTGTAAGATACACTAGGCCTATGAAAAATTAAGATAAAATGAGATATTTACGTTTTTATATATTCAGGACCGATTTTCTCAGAAACCATGCGACATGGAAACTTGAAATTAGCATAGTAATACCCAATATAAACCCCAATATTTTAAAAAGGAAAGAGAGGTAAATAAAAGCTTTAAATTTCCTAAAACGTCATGATCAGTCCTGTTTTTCTCTAGAAGAAGAACCTATTTTATAGAAAACAAATGATTATCAACTTTGTTTTGTTTGCAATTCCTTAAATTGAAAAAGGCGCTGCTCTTGCAATTGCATGTATGTACACGGAATATAAGAAATTCAAAGTTATGTAAATATATATATATGTATGTGTGCGTGTGTGTGTGTACAATGATATTTCCTAATATTCGATATGTAATGCCGTATTACTCGACAGATAGGTTTAGTTACAAGGTAAAATCCACGAATGAAAGCAACAAATGTCGTATTGGCTGTCCCTACAATATCGGCTTATTGAGAAACATTGTCACGGTATATTCGATGAACATATTTATTATTTTAGGATATATTTGTATTTTAGGGCGTGTTAGTTTACAAAAATCTGTCTCTTAAATAATTGGACCCTTAATTTTCATATTAATTATTGGTATTAATTTTAATTATTACGAGTAAACGAATCCTAAATTGTTTAGTTCCAGAGTACATGCATTAGGACATGATTTTTGTAGTCAGAATATCTAAACTTTAGAAAGGGTCCTCGTGCAAAAACAATTGTGTTTAAAAAATATATATAAAATTAGAATCAATTTAAGAATAATTCGCATTAAATTTTGTGTCTATATGGTGTTTTAACACATTACTTTTTGAAATTTTTTAAATTTTTCTGTGCAGTGCATTACTAGATTCCTATTTTCTATAAAAATCAAAGTACGATAGTAATTTTTAATGCGTCAGGGTCAAACACCCTTGATAATCAATTTTTAAAAGTGTTTGATTGAAAAACATAAATTTTTTTAATTCAATCGATTTTTATTAATTAATTTTTTTAATTTAGTGAGTGCGTTAGATGAAATATCTGCTAATTATTCTATAGCATGAGTGATAGCATTGTTCATGTGCAGTATTTTCTGGCATTTTGAATATTGTGCGTATGAATGGGTACATATGGAAAACAACAGGCGAGAAAAATTAAATCAGATTAAAAGAATTATTTAAAAAACTGTTACGTCCGATCAGACTCTAAGTTTACACTAAGAGTTTCTGTACACACTTAGCCGTGCGTAAACAAAGTAACCTTGCGTAAACAACAACTACTAGCGTAAACAATTACTAGCTTTATAGTTTTAATAATTTATTTAAATAGCCTTCATATAATAAAAAACAAGGGTTTAGCTGTTATATGGACAAGCAAATAGTAAACTCATTAAACTAATTAAATTATAAGTATTAACAAGAGATCGAAATTGTAATCAAGTTGGAGAAACGAAGTGAGCTCGCACAGAATGCAGGTAATATCGAAATATGTTATTTGCAGAGGATAACTAACAATTGACATCTACCCTTATGCGTCTGCCACACTTCTCTTCTAGCCCTTTCCTTATTACAGTATATTTCCAGATGGTAAATTTCATTGCGCGATTAAAATTAAAACGTAGCGTCATATAGTAGATAATACATTTAGATACACTACAAATATATGTAATTCATATAAAAATGTATATATATATATATATATATATATATATCTATATATATATATATATATATATACATATAAAAAAACTCTACAACTGGTGCAACTTTACATTGAGACTTCTAACTTGAAGATATTTGCGAAAACACAAAATAAGAGACCAAAAAATATTGCGTTTTTAATATTTGTCCTTCTATCTGTTAGTTTGTATATTTGGTCGTATATCACGCAATAAAAGTTTATAGGACTTTGGTGAAGCTTTTACTGGTAGACTCTAATGAGTCTGTGATAAAATATACGGTATGTTTTATCGCAATTGACTAACTAAAAGAAATATAACAGTCTGACGTGTATTGGCAGAGAGTAATTACATAAAAAAATATTTCTTTCTTTATGTAAATACTCTCTGATATTCTATACTCTATGATAACTATTATCATAATTGAGAGCATTACATGAACTAATCTTGTCGTTACCTTAATAATATTTACTATAACTCCAAATGCAAACTATGTCATGGTCCCAGTTAGTAGCCATGAAGTAATTTGCGTGTCAACAGCGGTTCATGGTATAGATATTTTGCAAATAACTTGTATTATGAAATTAGTGTGTAATACAATTGCCATTCATATATTTTTAGCTTCTAATCTTCACGCGTATTTGAGATAGTGGACTATATGTACGCCAGAGGGGGTATTTCTTAAATTTATTTTATTTAAAAACTACTCTAGCTAGTTAATGAAACAACATTATTTCTTAGATAATAAATAATTCTATGTTATATATTATTTAGTTAAATTATTCTTATAAGGTTTAAAAATCCCTTTTAGTTAATATTTATATATTTTAATTTTTAATCTAAATAAATAAAGTAAATGCAGTGACTTTAACATATATGTTAGGAATGAGAAAGTTGTAGTAGGCAGGCGTCGTTTAGAGAGCCGTAAAAAATTGCAGCTAAATCTATGACACTACTGGTTATGGTGCAAATTATAAAAGGATGAAAAATATGTGTTTTTTGTCTCCCGAGCAATATTTTCGTTCATAAATATTTCGTAATTTTTTTTTGGTATCGCACAGTAGCAATTATAATGTTTTTTTTAAACTTTAAAACAAAACAGTAAAGCACACAGTAACAAGTATCATAAGAAAAACTGAATATTGATAAGAATAATCTTGACTTTTCAATACAAAACTACGTAATTATGCATTGATAAACAAATAAATATAACAAAGAGATATTAAATAAGAAACTACAAAGTCTAACTATATCGCACCATACCTTTTTATTCCTAATAACCTTTTTAGTAATAATAGTAGATAATAGTCCACATTTCCGGTTTCAACGTCAAGCGTTCTGTGATAAATGGCTGCGACCCTGGTATCAAATAGACATACGGGCGGACAGGCGGGAGGTATTATAAAGATTTAATTTTTTTTGGTTCTATTAACAGTTGAGAGGAAATTAATATTTTATATATAATCACATCAAAATAAAAAAAATAGAATGTGCAAAATATCCAAAAGGGTTACGAAACAGAATTTATCGTTTTCCTGAAGTAAATAGGACATTTTCACCTTTGCTACTGTAAAAACGAGATGAGCCAGCTATAACATAATAATTTTTTGAATTCAATTATTATTTTAAATCTTCGTTATTATAATCATAATATCATATTTTTTTACTAAAAAAAATTAATTAAAATTTAAAGTTTATTATTTGGAAAGAGTACAATTGTGAATAGATATTTAATAAGTATACCTTATAAATAAATCACAACCCGAAGTATATATCTAGTCAAGCCTTTTATTATAACGGTTTGAAGGCATATAAATCTTATTCTAAAAATAAACTTAAATTCAATTAATTAAAAAAAAAATTGTAATCTAAATTTGTGAAATATAATTCAGCGACTAGTTACCGTACATATTAATTAATGTAACTCAAGTTATTTTCAGATATTAGGAGAATAATAACTACCACAGTAACTAAAGCCTAGTAAAAAAATAAATAGGATTACCTCATATGTAAAACTGCAAAATTTTGTTATGTCCGATAAATTCAGTAACAGTAAGATATAGTAATAAAAAGTAAACTGATATTCTGCATTATTGTAATATTATCAAAACTATCGGAATTAAATATGCAGTTCCATAAGTTCATTCCGAATGATGAAGGAAGCTGAGACGAAATTGACATCAAAAGAATCACTGAAAGTGGTCATATATATGAATATCTTAGTAATTTTATTAGTATTTAGATGGTTTATAATATTAAATATGACCAAAAACCTACCGAAATTCAAATAATATGTAAACATCACAAAAATATTCCCATGTCATGAAACGTACATCGATCCTAAGATAACAATTTGGTATGTCAATTTATACAAAGCCATATCACATTAAACCCTAAGCTATAACATATTATATAAAATTGTTAGGATTAAAGTTGTTAGGTTAAAGTTGTTAAGAAATTTTAGTGCACGGATTTAAACATCAAAATCACAATTAAAACTTTAAGTGCGTTGTTAAATGTTAATACACTAGTTTTTGCTATAATTTGAATAACCTACAATATATGTATCTTCTTGTACTTAAGGCCAAATTTTTCAAGAAGTTGTAAGTTTTAAACCTAAAATTTTATTTCGAATTATTTCACTGTCGTGTTTAAAAAAAAAACAAACTTTAAAATGAGTGACAAATATAAATTGCATAAAAATTTCACTACCAGTTTTTGATACTACAACATCTTGGCGAAACTCGCGAGGGATGTGAAACGGTTTTCCAACATCCTCCTCCTGAACTTTCTGGAAAAGCTGCAAAGACGAATACAAACTTTCAGTCTACGTTACGAAGATGTAACTGTGAAGTGTACAATGAAAAATGTGAAAAGGAAGCATTTGAAAAATGTTCAGAGCACGAACGTGGAGCAGCGATATAATACGAAGTGTTTGCGCAATGAAACGTAACAACGCAAGCTATATCGTCGGTAGTTATACATGTATTTACGAGGGCACTGTATTATCTAGGTAATGTGACTATTAGCCTATAGATTTAGACTGGTCAATAGTAATGTAGCCTGAAATGAAGAAAAAAGTAAGGTGAAACGCATATGTATTTCAATAAATATTTATTAAAAAAGCTATGAAAAGGATAAATATAATTTGTAAAAGATTGAAAATATGTGGCAATTATTTCCTTCGTGTAACGTAACGTTTTTATATATAAACTATTTGCTTTTATACGTATATTGAATGTGTGGAACAAGAAAAATCTGCCGAGACAATCTCACGTATAAATGTAAATAACAAACAACAAGAAACACCTCTTCTGAATTTGTGAATGTAACCGAAATTTACACGCAAATTTTAAAAAAATATCCACCGGTCGAATCGAAAGTTTTGCCTTTAATTCGATTAATTAGACAATCCATCATCCATTGGGATTAATATTATGGAATGAATTTGGTTTCGTTAAATTTTCTTTGAATTATGACAATATTGTCATATTTGTGAATACATTTCTGAACCGATTGAAAGTAATATAGTGGTGAATATCAGTGGTTGCATTCAAATTCCTTTGAATATTTTAATTTGGGGATTAATGTTATTTATACATAGTCAAACAGAAAATAAAACTTACTTTTTCATTCACGCCGTGTTTTTTTTATTATTTTCTTATACCAATTCAAACATATTCGTCATTCAAATTTTACGCTTCCATTATTGGCTTTACTTTTGCATACCGTTCTATAAACATTTGAGTTAGAAGGGGATTCCAAAAATAATTTTACAAGCTGAGAAACTACTTGTACTTAAAGTAAATTATAAATTTATCCTTTCGATATAATAATTTTTTTTTTACTTTAAAAATGGCAATATTTTCTAATATATATTTTAATTTTAACTCGGTGAAACTTAAGAAACTCGTAGTAACTTCATTTTCGGCATCTTCTAGAGTATAAATTATAAAACAATATACTCATTTCATACCTATACGCTAAATAATACAGTACAGTGTATCTAAGCAGCTTAATTGAATGTAATTTCTACCTAAGATGTACATATTGAGAATCTTCGGGCTTTCTTTTTTGTAAGCACTATGGTGAGAACTTGCCCATGCCCTGCAGACGTTAATAACAATACCCTTTGTGTATTTCTGAATTCATCGTTTGAAATTTGTTATCTATCTAATATGGTATGTAAATTATGGAGTATCTTCTACACTACAGTAATATCTACTTAAATTTTAAAAATTCTTTTTAAATAAGTGTTTATTTTCAATGGATATTATTGAGAACTCGATTTAAATCTATTAGGTAAAGCATAACAATTAATATTATGTATCGGTATTATAAACAATTTTTATTACACTATGTTCTTTTCTGAATATATGTAATTTTGATTTATTAGTAATTTTGTAATATTAGCATGAAAAAAATTATTTTTCAACCATGTAACCAATTCCTAGATAGATTAAAATTATTTTAGTAACTATATAATGTTATACTTTTATTTATAATTGAAGTCATTTTATATATCAATAAAATATTTGTCAATTTGCATTCTTAGGTACATGTCTTTGGACTATTTGAAATCACGATCACGTCATGTGATGATAGTAACCTCAAAGTACATCCAAGGTCGCTAAAATTATTTTTTTCTGTATTCACTATAGATACGTAAAATTCTTAGGTTGTGTCACGAAACCATTCCATAAAGTTGTTATATTGAATAGCCTGGTGTCAAATTCTGTTCAGGTGGAGATAAATCTACTTCTGAGAAAGTGATATCTGGTTGTTTTTCACTATATGTTTATATTTTTGCTCATAAAAATCCTTGATACAATGACAAATTATTCAAATAGAATTATTATAATCATTGGAAATCAAACAATAATTATTGATGAATTATATTCTTTTAAAAAAAAAAAATTAACAAAATGTGTATTATTCATTATAAAAAGACAGTTACACAAAAAAACTCTTGTGTTCCAATATTTAATAATCCAAAATGGCTTGATGTGCACTTTCTGTCAACTTGCAAATAGGGTGTGTAAACTGTTATCAAATTGCGTATAATGGCATCTGTAATTTTAAGTTTAATAACTGTTAAGTCAAAATGGAAAAATTAGTCACAGTAAAGAAATAGATTGGAAAAAAGGGCGGAAAATAAATTAATATACAAGCCCAGAATGAATATATCAAATAATCCTTGCTTTCAAGATATTAATTTCGTAACAATTGTGTTAGTCTCCCTCGAGAGCTTTCTTAAATATGGGACACCTATTAAGCTTCAGCTTTCCTTTTGTACTAACATGGACTGAATTTAAAATGTATAATTGCAATTACTAAATTGGAAATTCAATTTATTAAAAAAATCGCTTACATGTGAGTTAAGTGCAGATATTATTTATTAATCTCTGTAGTTCTGCTCTGCAAAAATATATGCCTATAAATTACTGAACATAAATGACAAAATAGGAAGTAAAACTAGTATGTGAAAACAAATTCATCATAACTATTTATTACCTGGAATGGAAGGACCCTTCTTTAGGTTAATCAGATACATTAATTTTTTTCGTAAAATATAAAATAATTCCAATTCTGATATGTCTTTGTGCTCCAAATAATTTACAAATATTCATTAAATATATTGAAAAGATTACGTCCCCCATTCTATTTTATTTTCATTTCATCATTCTCCGATAAATAATTTTCAATATCCAGAAGTACACACAGATACATTTCATATAATTGTAATAATTTACATTGTTAGAATAAGAAATGTAAATCAATTTCTTATATTGTTATTGTTACAGTTCTAGGATTTTTCGTTATACGGCATCTTGATGCTGTGAAGATAATAGAGAGAACAAATTATTTCTAGTCTCATTATTGCGCTTCACAGATAATAATGCGATATTAAACGTGGATAGCAATTTATTTCACTTTTAAACGATTCACCTATAATTATAGTTTCTAGCCATAAATTGGTTTGCTGAATATCCTAGTCTAAGGTAAGGTCGCCTCTTTATATATATTACTTATAGTCTGTGATTTATCTATCTATTGCATGAATTGAACCAACGTGAACCAAATTTTAGTTAAGTGGTAGAAACGATAATAAATACAATAGTAGATGAAACTATTGCTATATATAATTTCTAATAGATTTAGTTTTAATTGGATTCCAGCTTTTATTGTTAGAGACAGGAATTAATGTTTGAAAATCTTAATGAGCTATAATAAAATTAATATGATAGAAGTTATGCACTGAATAAATACAATATTAATAATACAAAACCAAATTAATTTTTCAAAAAATTTTTTAACGTGGATGACAATACTAATATCTACAAAGCGTAAATGAAAGACCATACATACATACGTCTATTTATATTTGCTCGGTTTCATTACATATTTCATATCATGTGTTTTATCTAATTAATCGCCGAAAATTTCATTATTTCCAATTTTACTAAATATTTTGGATGTAACATTTTTGTATTTTGTATTTTGGATGTATTATTTAAAAAATAAAATTTGTGAGCTGGTAATTTGGAAATGATATTGGGAATTATCGAATTTGAAAATTCTTCTGTTGGCTTGAAAAACAAGGTTGCTTCAAAACTGTCAGAAAACTTAATCGAAAAAAACGATTATGTTTCATGATAATATTTTTAAACTGATGGGAAAAAAATAAGAAATCATTATCCTAAAATTGGTAGTTTTAAGAGAAAAACTAGAATGTCTCAAAATACGTTCTTTGCGTTGAAGTTTTATTTACGTCTAAAAAAACAGTTTTAAATATAATAACCCTCTAACGGTCCACTTGATAAACTAGCAATAGGCGCGCCACATGCTGTTGGCTGCGATTGTGTTTGCTGGGAGTTTGGCAGGCCAGCAGGCATTGTCAAAGCACATATTCCAAAATTTAAATCAATATGTCATATGCTTTCAACGGATTCTAATTACCGATTCACAATAAATAAGTCCCAGAGATACATTTTCAGGAATGCTATAATCGATTTGCATTCATTATATTTTGTTTCAGGGGCAACTCTATCACGCTCATTCATAGTTGGAACTCCAGAAAACTATAATAGTGAATAGGCAATAAAAACATTAAAAAAAACAATTCTTCTGCTCTGATGCATATTCAACAGGATTTGAAATGCAGATATTACAGAAATGATAAGTGAATATTGACATTAAGAGATTATTAAATAAAGTATCGCATAAACGGAAGACGATTCAGAAAGCCCAAAGGAACTTTCATGTCTTTTAAGTTATATTTCTCCCATCTCTTCACAAAACTTCTGAAAAAAAGGTAGGATTAGGTGTAATAGATTTTTTGTCATTTAAACATTTTGTGACTCTGGTAAAAAAAATCAAAATGCAACATAATGTTATTAGCATATTATAAAATAATAAAAAATGCTATTTTTTATAATTTTTAGGAAAAAAAACATAATTATCCAGTCAAATTTTTATGACATATATTTTACGCCTTCAATAAACATATTTTTGTGTATCGTATCTACTTTATGTATATCGCACCATTATCGTAAAACGACAACACTTGCACTTTTTAGTTCACTGTCGAGAGTACTCAACCTAGTTCCCATCCCCTTCACGAACTAGGCCGTTATTGTAGCTCAATAGTTCTCCACAGTAATTGTCGTACAATGATTAACATATTTTAAGTACATTTTGTTTTTATCTATAGATAGAGGATTTAATAGGAGCTTTCAGCTATTCTAATAATCATCGAAAGATATTTAAGTTTTACTTTATTCCTATCTATATGGAATTATAAAAATAAATTTTTATGGGAATTGAAATTGACTTTTACAATATTTCCCATTAAAAGTGAAATTTCTTAAAAAGGTTCTCGTACCGTTCAGAATGGCGAATGTAAAGAGTGGATATAAAATAGTTATATGCGAATATAATGCAGATAACGAGAATGACATTTTCTTTTATAAATATCCAAAAACAAAGTCATTTCGGCACTTCAGTCAAACTTCCGCAAATTTATTTTCGACTTTACAAGAAGTTTGTTGAAAGATGCCACTGCCTTCTGCAAGAGTCATTTGTGGAATAAACAATGAATAAAAGAATAATTCAATAGCACAATCAAGTGAAATGTTTATCCAATATACAATGAACTAAAAAATTGAGTTCGGTTCGTTTAACGGAGCATCCTTCCAGTCTAGATCATTCATGAAAGCAAACTATCCTGCAAATAACTTTAGTCTTATCGTTTTTAGTGAAAGAGATAGATTTCAAACGAAGTGGTCTATGACAGTTTACGAATCGAAAGCGTCGAGATTTTGAAAAAAGTTCAATGGAAGATTAGATATTTATCCACCAAAACTATTTATTTAATAGAGACATTACCGACATAGATAGCGACGTACTAAATATAGCATCGGCAACTATCATACGTAGTTCTATCAATGAATACCTATCGGAATGAATTTATTACATGTTTATAATAATTACACAAAAGTAACATTGCTTTCATCAATGACAGCGAGATATTTTAGCGAAATATTTTCTAAGAGAATTCATTTAGTATTTCAAACATGTATGGATGTGTAACTTTAATCAAATACATACCAGGTATAAATTTTCTCCAGAGAAATGAAATTAACATTGAAAATATATTCAGGTTTATAAGTAACTAAAAACGTCAAATATCGTACTCCAAAAATGTCTACTTCAATTTTGTTGCGAAACAGTTATTTCCAATATTTTAGTCGTGATTTAAATGTTGTTATAACGGTTTATTACAAGACATAGAAATATTACCGCGTGCGCTAGCGTGTACGCACGCGCAAGTACGTGTGTGTGTGATTTATAAACACAAAATTCATCTAGGTTTCGTAATGTTACCATTTTGGAAATGTGGAAAAATCTTGTGTATGTAAATATGCATATAAATTTAATATCTACAAATTACAGAATAACGATCAATTGTTAGAAAAACGATCTTGCTCTTTTAAAGTTAACGCTGAAATCAAAGCTATTAGTTATAGCTAAGTTATTTTTCCAATAACCTAGCTTAAATTTTAAAGAATTATCAATTAAGTAAAAAATATAATGCTTGCTTTGTCATATTATACTGATATGATGATATTAGCGATACAATTGATTAATAACTTTACCTACACTAAAATTCAAGCAAATACGCAATGTTCTTACTTTATATGGAATGCAAAAAAGGTCTCTAAAAAGAGTGTAAAAAACTGTCTTTGATTTTTATGTCACACAAAATAATAAAATATTTTCTAGCACGTATCCTGTTTAGTGTAATTTATAAAATTTAATGGAATGAGATGTGTTTTATTAACACATGTATCTTTTCTTTTATTAATGGAATACTTTCACTTTACCATTTATATATAAAAAGGCGAAATTAATGCAAATCTTTCAATTTAGGACCATGAATAATGTGAAATTTCTGCCTTTTCTAGTAAAACCTATAGTTAAAGTATTTACCTAAATAAAATCACTTAATCCTATAAGAAAACTCTAGTGATTTTTTTATCTTTTTTAAAATTTAAAATACAATCATATTATTTAGCTTATTTCAAGTTTATGGAAAATAAAAATTGGATTTTTCAGTTACTATAAAATGGATCGACGCAATTATATTTGCTGTTATTGTCCTACCTACTGCTGGTTTAGGTTTTGATATTTATTCTCTAATTTGGGTAGTCGCATATGAAATCACAATAATTACATTTATATATGATCTGATAAAAATATTACACGTAATATTTTACGCGAGGAGAGCAATTAATTGGGATTTTGGAAAATATTCTAAGAAAGTTAATAATAAACGGATACAAATAAATGAACATTTCTAAGTAATCTATAAGGTAACTTATAGAACAAAACTTTGATTTAATTTCTTTGTTGTGGCAAGTTTAATGTGTACGTCAATAAATAAGACGATAGCAATATATTTCTTGTTGGGATCATTTTTTGTGATCGCCAAATACATGAGCTTTTATTGCCGCGGAGGGTTCCAGTCGACGCGTCTTGTCTTTCGCGCGACGAAGTTATATTTTATTGTAAGAATAAGTTAAAAGGTAAATGGGAATATTATATTGACCGTACATTTTATAGGAGTATCCACTGGCATATTTATTATTTAAAGTTTTTTGTTTTTATTTTCACGTGTTCTTTTTTCGGAAAATTTCTCTATTCCAATGTGATTAAGTAGTTGCTGTGAGATTTCAAAGTAAATTTTATTTTTATTTAAATTATGCTTGAAATAATTTTTTTAATTTTAAAAATTATTTAAATATTCATTTAACAAATATAAAACTTAAATTTAATAAAATTAAAATATAAATAACAGTGTATTACATGTAATAAGCTGAAAGTACAAGTATTATGTGAAGTAATTAATCCATTTCCGATTTTTATGTAAAATATTTTGAAAACTAATAACGATAAAAACTTGAAATATAAGAATTTAGTAGTTAAATCGGAACTAAAACTGATATTTTCCATAAAGGAATCATTGCACAAAAATATTACGGAAAATTTTAGTTATAGTCAACCCTAAAATATTTTTAACTTATTAATATTTTTCGTATATTTTCAAGTACAAAAGTTTATATTCATAATCGTTTAGAGATAGATATCAATGTATTCATAATCGTTTATCATTTTTTACATAGCATTTATATTAAAATATTTGTAACATTTGTGTTATTTTCCCACGTAAACATGTATCTAGTGTAAAATTCACAGACGAAAAATTATCGTTAATATCTTAAAAAGTGTGAAAACTGAAATCCGTGTTTTCTGATTGACATCATATCATCTTCGAGCATCCTTATTTACTTCAGAACTATAACCTTGACTAGGAAGCATTCTTACAACATAAAGTTTTTATTACTCTTTTCATACGTATTCCACACAACTGAAAGCATGTATTTTTTTCCTTTCAAATAAAAGCAAACATTTTGTTCTTTTTCAAAATATTCTTACCAAACGCAAGTTGCAATAAACTCCGAATCCTTTTCGAATGTAAAATTTTGACTTTGAATGATTTCTAGAAAACCTCTGATTTTAAAAAACAATTTTTTTTTCTTTTTAAGGTATAAAATTCAAAAAGATTACCTGCCCTGAGAGAAGTGAAATGAAACGAGTTAAAAAGTTTATTTAGATTCATTTTTAACTATCTATTTGAATACGCGACAGGACAGATATTCTTAATCATTCTAGTCTTTCTTATATTTTATATCGTACGACAAACATAAAAAACATTTAATTGAAAATTGTTTATACTACAGCAAAAACTACACGAATATTGCAATTGACGTATAAAAGGATAAGCAGGCAAACTTATTAAAATAATTGAAATTTAAAAGTTTTGTAAAATTATTAATATGCTATAATTATATCGTATAACTGATCTTAGGGTAAAACACACTAAGTTTTTAAAAAAATGTACTCAAGCGAAATTAAATATTGAGAAACAAATTTATGCTACTAGAGACAAAAATTACTCAAAGAAAATCAAATGAATATTTATATCAGCCGACATTTTTTCATGAAAATATATTTTTATCTTATTCGATTATTCTTATTCGATTACACTTTTCTCAAAATATAAATAGGTAAAACGTAATGTGTCTTATAACAATGGTTCATTTATAAATTAATCAAGTCTTTATAAACTTTTACTCAAAAATGTATAGTTTGAATTAACTGTCCAACAGTTTAATTAAATATCACATATTATGTGCAAAGTTATGTTAATATATTAAATAAAAAAGTATTTGAATAAAGCCCACTGCAGCTCGGAGACTAAATGTAACCGCAATTTTTTTTCCAGAACTATAACCTAGTCGACCATTCGACCAGAATGCTAGTAGAACAAAATCTTTCTTCGATTTTTAGTATTTTTACTTCCACTATAAAATTGGGAAGCGAAGGAAAGACGACTTTACCTATTTCTGATGGGAAATAGTCATTAATTTATTACCAGAAAGATACCAACCGTTATTACCAGTGGCAAACAAGTTAACATTAAATCTAAATATATTTAATCAGTCATCTGTTTTAATTTAGAATAAACTGAGGCAAAATACTGTTTTGTATTAATCGATTAACGCGATTTTTTACTTTCAATATTGCATAATCAACGACATTGTTCTATAGTGTCCATTACATAATAACGTAAAGGTAATAAAGATGTTCTCCAAATTATTAAAAACGGATCAACAATTATTTCTCATTAAGAAACATACATATATGCCACTTGATATCTTGAAGAAGGTTTCAAGTAATTTATCGGAATTTTAAAATAACCTTACATTGAATAAAGAGAACTGTCGGTAACGGTCAACCATGAGCTTTCCTATTTATTTCCTGATTTAGGCCTATATTTTCACACCCGACCCACATAAATGAATAAAATTTTTTATCTTAATATTTAATTTATTAACAACTAAGGACGTTACTCAATTTTACTTTTCACATTTATGTCATTTATGTGATATTGTGAATGACGCATTAACAAATATTAGTAAAGTTCCCCATTGACATATTAACTACAGTTTATAAATGGTTAAAAATATATTGACATTTTAAAATAATTTCCGTTCGATTCATGACAAATACTTATATTTATATTCAAAGATGCCATGAATAACCTAGCAGAATTCCTTTTATATTTCACAGAAACCATCCAATATGTTTTTCTTTAAGATGAAGGGATATATTCGTATAATGCAGTCCACTTAGTGTACGGAATATCTCTTTCCTTCAACCCTGCCCTTGCTCATAATTTTAGACATCTCAGAGACACATACTCAACTACACATACTTGCGACAAGACCTTTTTGTTTCCCAAGGGTATTTGTTGACCCTCGGTGTGAGCAATCTAGTAGGGTCAGTAAATGGAGCGATTCTGCGGAAATGATAGTAAAGAAAATTTACTCGCCGGAGAATCTTTATAACTAGAAGTATATATTGTATACTACAGTTGAAATTATATGTACGAAAAATACTATGATAATATCGTTCAATATTTACAATATTTTTAATATTTCACAATGATAATATCGTTCGACGAATTTATATTCTTACACTTTTTTTGGCAGTATTTAATCCAGTTAAATTTCTAATTTAGTACCTACTGGGTATACAGGCGGTAAAGTGAGTAAACCTATGAACATAATCGTTTTTTGCCATAAAATTTAAAAACTATAGATTGTTTATATACCTAAATTAAATAAAAATAAAATGGCTTTAATAAAATCGCTCAAAGAAGTTTATGTAAGATAGCTTTCTTAAAAAAGCATGATATTCAGAACACTTTAGCCTTTAGTTTTTTTAATATTATCCAAAAATTTTCTACTAATATGTTGATTTGATTTTTTGAGAAAGGAGTTACATTTAATCAAAAGTATAATCAAATATTTTGAACCATCCCTAAATGTTCACTCGACTCATGATAATCTCATGATTTTGTAAGCGACCTATCTTGAAGAATAAGGGTTCATTATACTCACGAAATGTTATCGCGAATCGAAAACATTTATTTTGCAAATCAAAAAACGTTTTGATTTGCAAAAAAACCATCTAATATTGAAATTAAAATATTTCCTAGTATATTTTTGACAGATATAATAAATATACATTTTAAAATTTAAAATAATTTATAAAATTATTTAATTTATTTATATGGAATTTCTATGAACTTTTTACACATCCAACTACCTGTCGTAAGTTGGTCGATTATTACTAGTAGAGCCTAATTAGCCGTGTTGATTTTTTTTCCGTTTATATATCTTTTAATTCCGTTATATATTCTATTCCGTTATATATAACATACACAACGGTGCCAAATTTCAGCTTTAGAGCACTAATAGTCTGCGATTAAAACGAATATAAAAGACAGACGGACAGACGGACATGACTAAACTATAAGGGTTCCTTGTTTGGTTATGAAACCCTACAAATGGACGATATTCACGTATATTGTTAGTAATCACGATAGGTATCGTATTCTTATCTATTAGGAACGTGAGCAACATTTTCCTAAAAATAATACGTCAGTGTGAGCAGATTGTAGTATGTTGAATTTAGTATGTAGATGTGAGTAGATTGAAGTATGTAGATGTGAGTAGATTGAAGTATGTAAGTGTGAGCAGATTGTAGTATGTTGAATTTAGTATGTAGATATGAGTAAATTGTAGTATGTAGATGTTAGTCGATTGTAGTATGTAGATGTGAGTAGATTGTAGTAGCACTGGAACTACGAGGGCTCCGTACACACTTAGCCACATATAAATGTATAAGAGTATATATTTATATTAAAGTGTTCACAAATATTAATATTATCGCTCATCATATAAATATATATCATGCCGAGTATATCTTTCACATCCATAAAAATATTACGTATTTTTCGAAAACTATTATATTTACAATCTTTGCTATATAGTTTTCCCGTAAACTTCAGGTAAAGTCTTATTAACTCACTCTTAGTAGTTTCCTTTATATGATCAGATATGATATTAAATTTAGCAGTTTCGATGATGACAGACACATCATCTAGTAATATTTTTAGAAATATCTTGCATAAAATTTAAAAAAGGAATCGATCGAGTACTTTATTTAACCGCCTAAAAAATCCACGTAAGTATAATTTAATGTTTACTATTGATATATGTACGGGTATACGTATGCGTGTATATATATATATATATATATATACGTGTATCTGTGTGTGTGTATGCTTTATCACATTACTACGTCAAGCGATTTCTGTGAAACACACACGGACAACATTTGTTTTAATTTTTAATTTTCAGATTATCTGATACATGACTTCATGTTACCTTAATCTATTTATAACATATACATTAAATTTATTAGGTACTTGGTGGTTACAGCATTAGCTTCGACTTACCATTTACAATGACATAATTTTTTTTATTAAAAGATATATTTGAAAAACTGACTTGGAAAATTTACGAAGCAAGAAATATTTCGGTCCCGACATATACGCACATTCAAAACAATAAATTATAAAACAAATGCAAGCAGAAAACAATAAATAATTCAGCAAATTAAATATACTATTCAACATATAATTGGTATATTTACAAAGTGGAAAACTAGCCATTTTCACTCTGTTTACGTTGAATGACAGAAGACCAGTGAATGACAAAACAGGTAGTTTTTATAACACAGTGATTGTGTGGGTTTTGTATGTGATACGCATAGAATAATATGCAAGATTGTTTTTTTTTCTCAATATAGTAGTGAGCTGAGAAGTACTAGCTTGTTCTCGACCTAAAAATCGGCTGCTATAAATGACCTAATAAATTTTACTTTCTGATAGCAAATTTTCGCAAGTGATATTTCTAGTAATTTCATAGTTAGCCAAATATGAAGGAAGTAGTAAGATTCATATGTAATTCAAAATAACATAGAATTATTGATTTTAGATACATAATTTGTTACCTATTACTTAGGTAATAGTAACATGTCTGTTACAGATATTGTGATGTACATAGAGCTTGCAGTTAAATAAAGAATATAGCCATTTCCCGATAGTAACGAGATATCCAAGTTAAAATTGGAGACTGAGACTCGATGAAATATGTAATTAAACCTTTATCAAAAAAATTACTTAAACCCTAACTTATAATAAAATAAAACCACAGCTCGAATAAACGTGCCGTTTAGAGTGAGTGATACAAGGGTCGTTACATCTATTGACATACGTGCGAACTGATGCATCATTGGATGGAACTAAAACTTCTGTTGGCAGGTACTAATTAGGCAGCAATTATCAATACTGTATGTTTGTAACTTAATTAAAATATTTTGTTATTTGCAAAGTATGAAACTAAAGTTATACATGCGTTTTGTTATAATTTTTCCTATATTGCAAGAACTCCATTTTTGTAATGTAAATTTATTTTTCATAATTCTTTGTTTCAGTTACTCACTAATGTATTAAAAACACCAATTTCTTAAATATTTTGGAAATAGTCTCTTGCATCATACAGTTGAAATAGCAAATCAGTAAAATTTAATAGATGAATTGATGATACGCACAAAATAAAAGTGCGTATATATTGATACAATTTTTTTTAAATTTTACATAACACTAGCAGAATTTTTTAAATATTACAATTTAGAAGAATCAGTTACTGATTTCAAGGCGCCCAATATTTTCTACGTGAACTGATTAACACTAAACCTTGCTATGCAGGTACATAATAAATCGTCAATATTTTGTGATTTAAAGTTTTATTTTTTTTTCGCCATGGGTGTCATTATTTGTGACTGCAAAATGTAGTAGGACATATAAGTAAACATTTGAATGAATGACGGTTCATAAAATGTAAATATTTACAAGCATGCTCGGCGATATACCGAAATTTGTGTGCAAAAATTAACTAATGACAAAAAATTAAAACAGATCAAGAAGTGAAAAAAATCTTTCTAGTAAAGGTAGATAAATTCAGAATTAGAAATTCGTGGCAGTACATAAGTAGGGGTGATGTTCAAAAGATGAAGGCAAAACTAAATTAATTTTGTTCTCCAAGTAAAATAACAAACTTTGGTTTAGTACCACTATTTGTGTTTACGTAGTGTATTCGGCGCTTAAGTTCACATGAGATTTATGTCGGTAAATCAACCTATTCTTTTGTTTTGTCAGGTATATTGCACTCACTAGACTTCTAAGGGGTTTAATAAACAAAAATCTTGTTCATTGAAAAGTGATGCAAGAAATAACTAAATTGACATTTTTATGTATTAAGGGAGGGTAACTAGGCACTAATACGGAAAATACTAGCTCACTTACTAGAAATCTTCCTGTATTTATTTTCATTCCAGCATTGTTCTCTCCGACTTTATAAATTCCATTATTTGTTAATCCTGTTTTTAAAAATTATAAGCTTGAATAAGTCATCGAGGAAGAAAGCCTTGATATGAAAACAGGACCTTGACTTTCAAAATAATGACAATCCTGCAAATAAAAAACTTAGCAAAAAATATCTACATTATTAAATTTTTAAATCACAATCGATATTAGCTTTTTTAAATATATTGAATGAAAAATCTTATATGAGAAAAGAGACTGTCGCTAAAATAATTTTTTTTTATAAAAGAGAATTCAAGTGATACAAAATATTGATTTAAAAACTGTGCCTTTTGAAACAGAGGTCCGATTTAAATTTATCTCATCATCATCATATTTGGCACGACAGCCCAGGGTGGGCCAAGGCCTTCTGTTGGAGATTCTTCCATGAGGTTCTACTCTTCGCCTGGCTTTTCCAGTTCTTTATCCTGAGAATGTTAAAGTCTTCTTCCACTGAATCTATCCATCGTAATTTTGGTCTACCTCTTCTACGAGTTGTTAAAGGTTTTGTGATGAAAAATTTCTTTAGTGGGTTTTGATCTTTCATTCTAGATACGTGGGCAACCCAGTTAATTCTTTTGATTTTGATGGTTTTTATGATATAATGCCCATCAAACAACCTATAGATTTCTGAGTTAAGACGTCTTCGCCAAATACCATTTTCCTTGACACCCCCAAGAATTCTCCTCAGAACCCTTCTTTCAAAGGCTGCTATTTTATTCTCTCCAGTTCTAAAAAGGCCAGGGTTCTGAACCATATAATAGAACTGGCATAATAAGAGTTTTATATACTAATAATTTTGTTTTTCTTGTAATAAAAGAAGATTTGAGGACGGAGCTTAGTCCAAAAAATGCTTTATTTGGCGATGATATGCGATTATGAATTTCAGAGATAGTGTAATTCTTATTGTTAACACAAGATCCAAGGTAAGTAAAGCAGTAAACCGTTTTAAATGTATGTGAGCCAATCTCCTAACAATTATGTGCATTATTTGGTGGAGATTTTTGTATAACCTTATACTTAGTCTTGGAGTCGTTTATTGCCAGACCAATTTGCTTTGCAGCTATCTTCAAAGACAGAACGGCCTCTCTCAAGGCTGGTAGGTTTCTAGCAATTATATCACTATCATCAGCATGTTGTACAGCATCTCTAGGCTGTTTTAAAATTTGGGTGCCTTAATCAGTTAGATGTAAATAAATACCCTTCATCCATAAACATTTATTACACGGCAGGCACCTCGTCATCGTGTTTACGACATCTTTAACACAGCTGTCGATGTTGATATATTCAAATGTTGCTTTAATAATGATTATGTATTTCGTTTTTTTATGATAAACCAAAGGTAAACGTGAGTGTAAATGAAAAATTTATAACTTTCCAATTGTTATGTAAAAAAAAACACTTTGGAAAAGTTTTCTTACTCAATTTTCAGAATTTTTTGTTACCTTTTAAATTTTCTTTCCCCTTCCAGACTGATTTAATAACTGATATTATTTTCTGGCATATGAGTATCTCGTGGCTATATTAGATAATGTGAATTATTCTACCGTTACGCACTAATAAGTAAACTTTCCTTATTTTCACTTTGTTCTTCACTAGTTTCTATTTCTAGCTTCAGACATTTCGAAAAAATTATCGTAATTCTGTTTATTAATATATATATATATATATATATATATATATATATATATACATATATATATTAGACGCGGTTAGAGGGGTTAGACGCGGAAGACGATATTCTTCAAAAAAATTAGAACTTTTGTATTTACGTGTCTTAATATTTATAAATTAAAAATAAGAAAACAAATTACTTATTAATTATCTAAATGAATCAAAAATTAATCAAAAGCATATCGCATAAAAGAAATCATGTAGCAATGAGTGTGAAAACCCACCACTTTCTCATGATGTATTACACAAGCCAGAAAAAGATAATTTTTTATTCCACAAAACGAAAATAAACGAAAAAACTGATTATCTCTCGAGTTTTGCCATAAATAAATCAACAAATTCCTTGTTATATCATTGCAAAGAAATTTAGTTACAATTCGATAACATGCGCTAGAAATGAAAACTTTGGTTAGCCATCACTTCCTAATAATATCACTGTCACTGAAATATGGTTTAACGTCAAGTCAACTTGAAGTTAAATTTTAGTAAGCGCTTTTGTTGAAGTCGAAATGGAAATGTTTAATTAGAATATATCTATGCTACCTAATGAAGCCATTAAATATATTTATGTTTCAAGATTATGTATGATTTAAATTGGAGACGACAAAATGTAAAATAAAATTCAATGATGCCCTCTCTGAAGATCTCAGTATCAATAATGGTGTTCGACAAGGCGACTCACTCTCGTGTCTGCTTTTTAATGTTGCACGAGGAAAAGCTATTCGGGATTCAGATATTAACACTAGGGATACCATCTTTTACAAATCAGTTCAGATCCTAGCGTATGCTGATGATATTGATATAATTGCTAGAAACCTACCAGCCTTGAGAGAGGCCATTCTGTCTTTGGAGATAGCTGCAAAGCAAATTAGTCTGGCAATAAACGACTCCAAGACTAAGTATATGACTATACAAAAATCTCCGCCAAATAATGCACATAATTGTTTTGAGAGTGGCTCACATACATTTGAAACAGTTGACTGCTTTACTCACCTTGGATCTTGTGTTAACAATAAGAATTACACTAACTCTGAAATTCAGAATCGGATATCATCGGCCAATAAAGCATTTTTTGGACTAAGCTTCGTCCTTAAATCCTATTTTATTACAAACAAAATTATTAGCATATAAAACTCTTATTATGCCAGTTCTAGCATATGGTTCCGAAGCCTGGCCTTTTTAGAATTGGAGGGAATAAAATAGCAGCCTTTGAAAGAAGGATTCTGAGGAGGATTTTTTGGGGGGTGTCAAGGAATATGGTATTTGGCGAAGACGTCTTTACTCAGAAATCTATAGGTTGTTTGATAAGCCTGTCATCATAAAAACCATCAAAATCAAAAGAATTAACTGAGTTGCCCACGTATCTAGAATGAAAGATCAAAACATAGTACAGAAAGTTTTCATCACAAAACCTCTAACAACTAGTAGAAGAGGTAAACCAAAATTACGAAAGATCGATTCAGTGGAAGAAGACTTTAACATTCTCAGGATAAAGAACAGTAAAACCCAGGCGAAGAGTAGAACCTCCTGGAAGAATTTCCAACAGAAGGCCTTGGCCCACCCTGGGCTCTCGTGCTAAATATGATGATGAGGAGATAAATTTAAATCGGACCTGTGTTTCAAAAGGCACAGTTTTTAAATCAATATTTTGTACACTTGAATTCTCTTTTATAGAAAAAAATTATTTCAGCGACAGTCTCTTTGCTCAAATAAGATTTTTCATTCAATATATTTAGAAAAGCTAATATCGATTATGATTTAAAAATTTAATAATGTAGATATTTTTTGCTAAGTTTTTTATTTGCAGGAATGTCATTATTTTGAAAGTCAACGTCCTGTTTTCATATCAAGGCTTTCTTCCTCGATGACTTATTCAAGCTTATAATTTTTAAAAACAGGATTAACAAATAATGGAATTTATAAAGTCGGAGAGAACAATGCTGGAATGAAAATAAATACAGGAAAATGTCATAGTTTCAGTGAGCTAGTATTGTCCGTATTAGTGCCTAGTTACCCTCCCTTAATACATAAAAATGTCAATTTAGTTATTTCTTGCATCATTTTTCATTGAACAAGATTTTTGGTTATTAAACCCCTTAGAAGTCTAGTGAGTGCAATATACCTGACAAAACAAAAGAATAGGTTGATTTACCGACATAAATCTCATGTGAACTTAAGCGCCGAATACACAAATAGTGGTACTAAACCAAAGTTTGTTATTTTACTTGGGCAACAAAATTAATTTAGTTTTGCCTCCATCTTTTGAACATCACCCCTACTTATCTATGTACTGCCACGAATTTCTAATTCTGAATTTATCTACCTTTACTTGAAAGATTTTTCCGAGCATTCTTGTAAATATTTACATTTTATGAACCGTCATTCATTCATATGTTTACTTATATGTCCTACTACCTTTTGCAGTCACAAATAGTGACACCCATAGCAAAAAGAAATAAAACTTTAAATCACAAAATATTGACGATTTATTATGTATCTGCATAGCAAGGTTTAGTGTTAATCAGTTCACGTAGAAAATATTGGTCGCCTCGAAATCAGTAACTGATTCTTCTAAATTGTAATATTTAAAAAATTCTGCTAGTGTTATGTAAAATTTAAAAACAAATTATATCAATATATATGCACTTTTATTTTGTGCGTATCATCGATTCATCTATTAAATTTTACTGATTTGCTATTTCAACTGTATGATGCAAGAGACTATTTCCAAAATATATAAGAAATTGATGTTTTTAACACTTTAGTGAGAATTTCAGTTTCTGTCAGCTTCTTCAAGCAAGAATTATTAAAAAAAATTTACATTACAAAAATAGAGTTCTTGCAATATAGGAAAAATTATAACAAAACGCATGTATAACTTTAGTTTCATACTTTGCAAATAACAACATATTTTAATTAAGTTACAAACATACAGTATTGAAAATTGCTGCCTAATTAGTACCAGCTAACAGAAGTTTTAGTTCCATCCAATGATGCATCCGTTCGCACGTATGTCCATAGATGTAACCACGTTTATTCGAGCTGTGGTTTTATTGTATTATAAGTTAGGGTTTAAGTAAATATTTCGATAAAGGTGTAATTATATATTTCATCGAGTCTCAGTCTCCAATTTAACTTGGATATCTCGTTACATCTAGAAATGGCTATATTCTTTATTTTTAATTACATCTTCTTTAATTGTTATAAGAATATTTTAAAAAAGGTGGTGTAAAATATTTAATTAGATATATTATTTTCAAGTTTCTTCATAACGTGCTTTCTCAGAAAATTGACCTTGAAAATAGAAAAGCACAAATCTATTGTCTACTATATCTTTTGAAGGCTTAAAATATAGGGAATATTTAAAAAATTATAGCATCTAGAATTATAGCTATAGTTTTTCTACATTTTTTGCAAGGGCTATAGTTTTCCTGCAATCCTTTTTCGTAATTTTAGGTTGCGCAGTTTAAGGAATAGGGGATGGGGAAATATATTTTTGGCATATTTTTCAGTTTAACTCTGAAGATGCAATACCTAAACAAATGAAAAATATAATTTTTGGATCTCTTATAACTAACCTTTCCAATCGAAATTCCCATACATTTATTAAAACAAATTGAACTACTTAATTTTGCTGTCTCTAAAGTTTCAAAATATACATATTTGAGTTTTATTAATAGCGATACGTGCGAGTTAATATGTTTTATTTCTAAGCCAAATTATAAGCTTCTACGTCTGGCTTTTTCCTAGAAAAACGACTATGGACAGACAAGAGAGAGATCTGATAAGTTTTCCGTTTTTCCCTTTAAGATACCCAGAAATGGAGACCTTTTAAAGTGATTCTTAAATTTATCCATTAACCACAGTCGTTTTTATAGTTTGGTAATAAACTGGGAAACCTTTATATTCTCGCTATGGTCGTCTATTTGTCTTCAGTTTGTTTGTCACAGCCATTTTATTTACCGACTATTTGGTATATACATACATATATATATATATATATATATATATATATATATATATATATATATATATATATATTATATATATATATATATATATATATATATATATATATATATATATATGAAACAGTACGGTTATTAAATTATATACGCTATTGAAGTTTATATCGCATATTTAAATATAAAGAACAAATATTGACAAGTAGGAAAAGAAATTAACAAAGTGGTACGGGATAAGTCAAGATAATTAAAATTTTTTCACACGAATCTTGAAAGTGTGAATTTTTGACAGTTAATTTCGATGTTAGGATACAATGAATTCCATATAAGTTTGAAAACGTAAATGTAGGCCACGGGCACTTAACTTTATGAATCGGTCACAAAAATAAGAATATGGTTTATCTGAAATATTAGAAATTAATGATGGAATACCAAAACGTAATGTATACAATGTTATGACAAAAAACGTTTCAGTGAAAAATTTTCGTGTACCCCATTGTATTCATTAAATGGTTCTTTTACAACTATCGTGGGTATATCATCAAAAATTGTTAGATGCGCGTGTCCAGTTAGGAAATATTAAGCGTTAAAGTGCTCGTTTTTAGAATATATGTACCCTGACCTAGCAGAAAAGTATTCAGCATACTAGCATATACTTTACTTTGCAAAACAAGGGTACCTAAACTTTTCTTTACAGCTATTAAACTCTAACAAAAAATAGGTATATGAATTCGAATAATCGGATATATTTTTCTACCTATTAAAAGGTAAGCGTACGTATGATAAAATATTCTAAATTTGAAAACTTGAAATTTCTTTTAATAATATTCTATTGGAATTAAACGATTTATTACCGTTATGTGGTTAGATGTAGCCTTGTTTATTTAACCATACCTGTTCAGGTAATTTGAGTTATTGATATTGCAGTTAAATTATTCAAATTACACAAATTTTATGATGCTCCATGGCAGAGAAAACAGTAATTACTAGTAATATCTGACCCTTCTTAAAGAAGGCTGTTCTCAATGTTATGTTTGGCAAAGGTTTAGTATAAGTATATTGTACAGAGGACCGGAAAAAAATTCGAGAGAGCGACGCATTCAAATGAAGACCAGGGCCGGGAAGAAAACGATCCATTGAACCCAGAGACGACCGACATATAGGGAGCCAAACTTTACGAAATCGGAAATCAACCTAGACATGTTAGAAAAGAATCTGAACGAAGTAAGAAATTAAGTATTTGCCTATGAATTATTGTGAGGAGACTTACAGAAGGTGTTATCCATAGCCGAAGACCGGCTAGAAATACTAAATTACTTCGTGGGCACCGTATTGCAACGTTTGGCCAAAGTTGTACAACGCGGGCCGAGGTGGAGTGAAGTAGGGTTTTATTTTCTAAGTATGCCACAATATCTTTACTTGGTGAGAAACAAAGTCCTAAAGTGCTAAAAAGAACTGGAAACCATTAAGCAAACATATGTAGCGAATAAATTACCCCATACGGCAAAGGCTCTTAGGTTTTTGGCAGGTACAATTTCTGAAGATCGTACGGAGTTAGTTTTCGTGGAAAATAGCACCTGAATACACAACGAAACATCAGGGAAATCTTAATTCGTCATGCATAACCAGCACTAACTGATACAGGAGCTGTACCACAACGCCGTCTATGGACGATAACACTAGAGCGCAACGAGCGGACAAAGGACACGCTTATCTTACTAAGGTCAGTGATCGCCGTTTAGATTGACCAGCATGAAGTCTCGATCTCAGTCATATTGAGCACCTGTGGGACATTTTAGAAGGGCGTGTTGGAGCTGTACATATAGCTCCGCAGAACATCCGAGAGCTAAAGGCGTTATTACGTCCAAATGAGGATGTATTCCACAAGAAATCCTTAAAAACCTCATCCAGGACATGTCACAAAGAATGACAGCAGTTTCTGCAAAAGGGCACACTCGATACTAATTGCATTTTTTTTTCTGTGACTTTTGTGAAATAAAGCGTATTGCCAGATGAATTCCCCGCCTTAGTTTTCTGAAATGGTTTGAAAAAAATACAAAATAAAACAAATTACTACAGTATAATTTACAAGCCAAAAATTGTTTACCCTTAGTAAATAATATTTATTTCGTTTTGCATAAAATCCAATTTAATTACACTTTTATTGAATTATTCGAAAAAATCGTAAGTGCCCTTTTTTCAAAGGACCATATAATGAAATTATAATGAAAATTATCACAGATGAGTTAGTTTTATCAGTTTACGAGTACGAGTTACGAGTCGTCCAACTCGTGATTAATAAAGCATATTGCCAGATGAAGGCCCCACCTTTGTTTTCTGAAATGATTTGAAAAAAATACAAAATAAAACAAATTACTAGAGTATAATTGACAAGCCAAAAAATGTTTACTCTTAGTAAATAATATTTATTTCATTTTGCATAAAATCCAATTTAATTACACTTTTGTGGACATGTGGTTGGCCCTGTAAAAAAATCACGGAAACCCCATACAAATGACTAAAATAAACTGAGAAATAATTTTGCATTTTACTACGAATATTTATTATAACTCAATCCACATATCATATAAAAAATATTTATGGTAAAAATAATATTATTTAAACAAGAATCATACTAAAGGCGGGCGCCTTTAAAAAATGTGATAAGCAATATATTTGCGACGTGAAATATTAACATTTATAAATATTTTAATAGAAATGCAAAGTAAATTTAAAGTTTATAGTACTTAATTGTACCAATTTAAATGGAAAAAAGGTACCTGAATTTAATCGCAATACGTATGTTTGAATGTTTACATGCTTGAATATGTTTGTAAGTGGCTAATTATACGGAATACCGTAGTTCTATTAGAAATTGGAGACAGTAGGACATAAAGATGTAAATTTGGCGCAGTGATGAAACATATTCATCCGTATGTATTTTAATATAATCGCTTAACATTATTTATGCATAGAATGATTAGTACAGGAAAATTAATTAACACAATTTTTGTTTTAAAGTTTTTGTTCTTTAGCTGGTTGTTGAGCTGAAATAATTTCATAATTTTACCCAAGATAGTAAAAATATTGTAAATATTTTCAAAAGAGTTAAGGTTGACTTTAGCAATATTTAATACTGTTTCTTTTTTCATACTTACGCTAAAGTTAACTTTAGTAAGACTTTAGCTTTTTATCGGAAAATTATACAAAATTATTCTAAATCTTCTAGTTTGAGAATTCATAATATTTTGTATGCCTGCATGTTTACACTAGACAATGTATTTAAAAATTACATGGTGAGAAGCAATAAAAATGTGTAACTTAATAGGAATGTAACATACTCGTAATTTTAAATGTTCATAGATGCTAGAGTATATACAGGACTCGTAGATTGTGTTCTACTCGTATTACACAAGTACATAATGTATGAAATGAGAACAAATTTATGAGTACACTATTTGCTATTACAAAATTGTAAATAAACGTTAGCTACTGATGTACATGGGATTAATACATAAAAAAACCACTGTGACAATTGCATAGATGGACGAATTTATAGATGGAGGGTTAGTTATCTTACAGGGGTTCCTTTTTTTTAATTTCCAGATACGAAGTCCTGGACAGTTAGTCTGTCAGCATTTATTTTAAAACTTTTACTTTTTATTAATGATTGTAATACATTTTTCAATTTCAATTAGTATAGGCCACACTGGTCCTCGTCAATACCTAATTGTATTCAAATATTTCATAGTTTTCATTAAATTTTTTTGCTGATGTGTAAATATATTAATTGAACGATTAACACGGTTAAAAATGACATATGAATAAATGCTCATTTTTTTAAATAAAATAATCATTGAAGTAACTGCAAACTTACTTCAAGTAGCATATATTATACTAAATACGTAAAACATTATTTCTATAAAAGCCACAAAATCTTCTTTTGACGACGTTTATTAAAACAAAAGAAGTCGAAAAATTTTAAATGTCAACAGCTTGTTAAGGGGAAAAAGCAGAGAAGGATCATTTAATTATACACAAAGAAGTGTGTGACAAAATATGTATAGACATGTGTGTATTTAGAGAGAGAAAAAAATGAAGCCGCCTTTTCACAGCTTCCTATAGTTTTACTAAATGAGAAAGTTACGAAATCAGAGCTGGCGTACTACAGCTGCGGCCCAAATACAAAAAATATTTGTTTATCAAACTAAAATTAATTTTGAAAAAGAAAAGGAAATAAGAAAAGGTTTTGAACTGCATACGGAAATTAATATTTTGATGAATCATTGAAGAAATATAAAATAAATGTCCCTGTTATAATTTAAAAGGATTCATTACTCATACCACTTATTTTTTTATGGATATATGTTTCTTCACATATTAATAAAATAATTATTTACTCCGACAATACAGTTTAATGACTAAATTTTGACGAACACTTCCGCAGATTAGCAGTGCATTTCGACTTCGTCCACGAGGGATTCCAAAATGCAAGTACACCTTTTAATGCGCCCATTTTATATTCTTATATTAGACACAAATTACCATTTAATTTAAATTATTCACAGGACTTGCATTCCACTTCCCTGCCCTCACCCCGAGTGTTTTTCCGCCACCTTCCACCAGCGTGAGGGAGATTTAATTTTTTGCAAAATGTTTAGCGATATAATAATGAAATAAAGGATACAGATTTTATTTCATTATTATACAGTTAATTGTTTCTGAATTTATTCTGGACAAACAAATAGACACGGAGACGGAAAAAGGCGGATCTATAAATAGTTTTTTTAGTAGTAGCTAGCTCGAATTAATTTCATACACATGGCAACACTAAGATAGCAAATTGGTAGCATACTTGAAATGCCTGTCTCAAAACCTTTCTACAAGGCGTTAAGCTAATTTGTTTTTTAATGTTTCTGGAAGTTTGAAGTTTCAACTGCGTCAGTGTTTTAATCTGTGGATTTAACTTTATACTATTTTATCTCTTAAAATATATATTTAAAAAATTACCGATTTGAGTAAGCTAACAGACTACTAATATTTGAATGAAAATTAATAAGCTTTCTTTTAAGGAAACCCAGACAATATGACAAAATCACGAAATCAATGCTCCAGTATATAATATAATAAATATATATAACTAAGTTACAAAATTATCGCTTGTCTGATAAAAACACTTCATCATATATAAAGATGAAGCGCGTTAAACAAATGATAATGGCGACAGGGGTTAACTGCATGCCGTCACCAAATTGAGGTCAGGGCAGTAAAAGAGGGCGACGAGGAAAGAAATAAAGACCACAGGGCTATACGTCCCATATAGAGCTTACTACCCTCCACTCAATAAGCCATTAAGACGATACACTATCTTCTTCCATCCTACAAATAATTCTATTTCGGTTTCAGAAAGCGCTACGCCGTTCATTTAAAGTCGTACATATTTGACTATAAGGTGATAAAATAAATTTATAGGAATTCACTTATTATAATTTCTTTACTTACAGAAATACTTCTATTTTAGTTTTATTTTCGAACGAATTTTTCTTTTGTTCTCTGCTTTACAGTGAATAAAAGAAAATTCGTTCGATCACGGCTATGAAGGGCGTTTTTCGGTATTCATTTTATATGGTATGCAAAAACAAAGATGAAAGCCAAAAATTATAATAGTTCAGTGACAGGAACAAACATGATAAATCCAAAAAACTCTCAACGACTAAATAAATCTGCTTAATTTTATTTCTACCACCTTACTAACCAATTAATAAAGTGTATCATTGACAAAATATCATGATAAGAACGATGTTTCTATTTCTTACAGTCTGTTTTGATATTAATTTGTGTGTGTTTCCTCGAGTTTTCCATTTTAATTTAAAAATTTTTAATATTATCATTTTTGTTCTGATTTGTTATATTTAAGAGAAATCTTTTCATATTCAATGTGAATAAATGAAAACCTAGACGCGTTGGCTTCTTGCCCAAGCAAGTTGAAATCTAATCCAAATCATAATAAAAAAATCCAATTAAACAATAAATCTTATCCTTGGAAACAAAATAGATGATTTATAAACGTTTATTATAATAATTTATTTAAATTATACATGGAGTATCACACTGTCAATAAAATAAAAAAGGCATATTTACTTTTTCTAAAAAAAGCTATGCCAAGAAAGCGAATCAGAAAGGGTCCTACCTACAGTTTTTCAGCGTTCCTAATGTCATGACTGATCACTGGAACAAAATATTTCATTTTCACATTACTACATATATGGGATATAACCTATGGTTGCTTTTTAAATTTTCTCTCAGCAAATTTTTTTAAGGATAGTATTTAGTCTCTCACTGAAATAGTTAAAAATGTACGATAAATTCTTCGTTAATTAACCGTAAGAGTTTGGGTGAGCATATTAATTTATTTTTAATTCAAATCTTGTATGTCTTTTTTACATTACTGAAGTACTCTGTAGGTCCCAAGTAAGTTTAATAAAACTATTGCCTCATATCTACAACTTTCAAAATGCCTGTGAAACTTGTTATTTTTGTTTCAGTCAAAATGTTTTTCTGGTCCAAAAAAACAAGATATTTTGAAATTAAGTTTCTGACAATAGTTAAAATTACAATTACATGGAGCATTATAAGAACATGCGAATGCTTTCAATTTTTATATTTATTGTTATTTTGATGTTTATTGTTCATCAGGGCCCTGTTGCTCTTGAATTTAAGTTTTTTTTTGTTGCAACAATGTAAATATATACGAATCTATACTATTCTTTATGAGCTATAATTGATAATGCGGATAATTTTAAAATATTTATAAAAATCGTAACACCCTGAAAAGTATATTTTTGATTAATATTAATCACAATAGACGTCATTGAATAATATTAATTTATCTGAAATATTGCGTAAGTTGGAAATATCTTTCTGAATGTAAGTTGCAACCAAGGGATATTCGTGAGTTTTGGCAGATCCCATGCCATAAAATTTACGTCGAACGCCCTCAAAGTCAGTAGTAAGTTTAATTTGAAAAGTATACAAAAAATAGCAGGCATACAACAAAAAACGGAAGTCATATTATTGACGTTGCTGTAGTGACTTTGTAGTTTATTTTATACTGTTTGTGTTTTAAATATTTCTCAATACTTCGAACTTCGTATTTTTTTTACTCCAAAATTGTACATTAGCTTTGTTCGAAATTTTTTTATAAAGTAATAAATGAAATCATTGCTTGTAAGAAACCTATACACCGAGGGACTTATGTAACACCTACTTTAATTTATAGGCTAACGTGATATTTTCATGACGTATTACCTTTTTATTGATTAATTATTATGAATTCATTACATTTCAGATAGAATCACGTACTATGGGGAAGGGGAAGGGGAAGGGGAAGGGGAAGGGGAAGGGGAAGGGGAAGGGGAAGGGGAAGGGGAAGGGGAAGGGGAAGGGGAAGGGGAAGGGGAAGGGGAAGGGGAAGGGGAAGGGGAAGGGGAAGGGGAAGGGGAAGGGGAAGGGGAAGGGGAAGGGGAAGGGGAAGGGGAAGGGGAAGGGGAAGGGGAAGGGGAAGGGGAAGGGGAAGGGGAAGGGGAAGGGGAAGGGGAAGGGGAAGGGGAAGGGGAAGGGGAAGGGGAAGGGGAAGGGGAAGGGGAAGGGGAAGGGGAAGGGGAAGGGGAAGGGGAAGGGGAAGGGGAAGGGGAAGGGGAAGGGGAAGGGGAAGGGGAAGGGGAAGGGGAAGGGGAAGGGGAAGGGGAAGGGGAAGGGGAAGGGGAAGGGGAAGGGGAAGGGGAAGGGGAAGGGGAAGGGGAAGGGGAAGGGGAAGGGGAAGGGGAAGGGGAAGGGGAAGGGGAAGGGGAAGGGGAAGGGGAAGGGGAAGGGGAAGGGGAAGGGGAAGGGGAAGGGGAGGGGAAGGGGAAGGGGAGGGGAAGGGGAAGGGGAAGGGGAAGGGGAAGGGGAAGGGGAAGGGGAAGGGGAAGGGGAAGGGGAAGGGGAAGGGGAAGGGGAAGGGGAAGGGGAAGGGGAAGGGGAAGGGGAAGGGGAAGGGGAAGGGGAAGGGGAAGGGGAAGGGGAAGGGGAAGGGGAAGGGGAAGGGGAAGGGGAACGGGAAGGGGAAGGGGAAGGGGAAGGGGAAGTTGATTCATTTGCAAAAAAGTGCGGTGTGACCTCAGCGTATAATTTTTTGAAATGAAAACTTCGTTTGACGCACCTGCGCACTTCCTCTGAACTTCTCTCGGCTCCCTTCTGTAACGCTCGGGTCGGTGACCTTGAATGGGGTAAACTCGGCTCTTTTCGGTTTCAGCCAAGTGATCTCCTTTTTTAGAAGCCCCATTAAATATTTAAATAAATTTGAATCTGAGGTATTTATAACATATTTCAGTTTACATAAACCTATTGTTATATTCATGCGGGTAAACTCGGTATCCCTTTGGAATTGGCCAAGCAAGTTCACTCTCTAACACGGAGTGCATCGTTACAAGAACTACGTTTTATTGTTGTTAATATTTTATTTTAGTATAATTTAATATAATACACGTATGTTATTATATCGGTTTTATATTTCAAATGTATAAACTATTAGTCTCTAATATTTTATAAAGGAGTAGTTTCATACATTACGCGTATGTTAACGTATTTTAAAGTAATAATCTCGCATTGTTTCTGATGATGACAAATTTAAAAAAAATGACATTTCGAATAACTTTGACTTGAGTTGTGATATTTACAGCATAAGATGTTAATATGCTTATAATTCATTGCTTACTATATTATTATTGAAATAAAAATTCGCTGAAGTCACTAATTTTGTGAATAAACAGATTCACATGTCTTCATGCTTTAAGGAACTATATTTTAAAATAAACTTCATATAATATTCTGCTAGTTAATGTGGGATAAATAAGCTGTTTGACATATTAGCTGTTTGACATATGTTTGACATATTTTATATTATGGTAAAGAGTGGCCTGATTGATTAAGCCTCATTTATATTTTAGCATACGTAGGGAGATAAAATAGACCATCTCCAATTAATATGCAGAACCTCCGAGCATAGCAACTATAGCTGATCTACCGCGATTAGTCATCAATGTCTCAATAATTAGCAGGTATGTACAATTGTGCCAATCGAGCTGTTTTTTCCCATGCATTGGCACCCTCGCACACCAGGCACCTATTTACACAAATCTATATAAGGTTTATTAACCATCTCCATAAGTTTGCTCTCTGTTAGGCTAAGTAGATCAAGAGTTTTAACATGTAGATAAAAAAATCATAAACACAAATCGAACTCAAACTTGCATCATTCAAGTTCAAACGTGGAAAAGTAACAATACATTAAATTTATTTTATAAGTCATAATTGGAATAACATGTTGCTTGCGGACATTTTCTACATTTTGTTCGAACTTCTAAAAAGTTCAGAACTAATTAGCTATACGTAACTATTATCGTAAATATAACCTTTATCAATGTATGAAAGTTTTTGTATTAGACGGTTTCTAAAAAAACTCATCTCTAAAAAAAAAAGAGATAGGTAGACAGACGAACGGGTTCAACAGTGATTTCTTGTAGGGTTTTTCTTTTTCACTTTTGCGTTACGGCACCCTAAAACTTCTTTTTAATTTAATTCTGTTTCATTTTTTTGGAAAAATATCTAGATAAGTAATTATTCAACTTTGAATTTGATGCATCAAAACGTATCAGCTTTAAAAATCTCTTTATTTTCAACTAAAATTTATATTTATTCTGATTATTACATCTTCATAATATTCTTGATATTTATTATTTTCGATCTATTCGAAGGAGTTATAAAAATATATGTTAATTGACAAAATTAATCTCAAATGTAAGAATAAAAAGAATCATTTGGTGCAATTTGCATTTACTTTTCTACCCGTTTTATTATTCTTTTATATCTCCAATTATGGTTTTAACATTTGTCAGCATTAGGCCAAAAGACCAAGAAAATTCTACTGTAAGAATAAAAATGTTTTTCTTATGCCTCTTTCTTCTTTCTCAATCTCCCTTTTACTCTCCATGCATTTACATTAAATTTAGTACCCAAAACTTAATTTTATTTGCTAAAAGTTGAATCATAGGATTTTTCTTAAAATATCTCCAGAGAGCAAGATACAGTCGATCCAACTTTCTACAAATATTTTACAAAAGAATTACCATAGATTTAGTCTAACTATAAAAAGTGTCTGCGTTATTTTAAACCTAAAACTTCATGAATAATTGTGAGACTTAGTAACTGTCTCCTACCGCCGACTTTTAATAGGATTACCGACTTTTTATCTGTATAAGTTTAAATTGAATAGTTTCAGGCGCAAAAAGGTTCCAGCGGCCTTAAAAGCCGACCGTAATAATCTGAATGCTTATATCCCAGGATATTTAGTGACTGTTGTAAAGATGGAGCTATTTCACTCTAGTCTTCTTCATATTCAAATACCATTTTCACATGTGTTAGGCGTGCTACATAAATGCATAGATGTTTGAAATTCTTTTCTTGAAAAATAAATGAATTAATAAGTACTGAATACAGCAAAATTTGTACACGATAAGAACATGTCATGATATGTTTTATAAAAAAATATATATATGGACGCAGATTTATTCAGATTAATATTAATTACGACATATTAAACATTAACTTTTTAAATTAATATTCAACTAAAAAGATATTAATTAAAAACAAATTTTGTATCAGAAATGAAATTTATAACGATTTGTGCACATTAACAACGTAATTATATCGTATGAACTAAAATAATTCAGCCAAATTATACAACAATATAAATAATTATTGATGATTTTAAGTTATTTTAAGTCCGAAGAGGTTTGTATAAACTCTAAACTGTATATGCCTGTTAATTTTAAAATGAACTACACCTTCTTATTTTTTAAACGTAAATATAGGAATTCAAAAGTACCTACAGGAATAATGATCGTATTTAAAACTCGCCAAATTTTGTGGTCAGATTTATGAACTTCATCTCTAAAAGACTTCCAAAATATTATTTGATAGTGCCCTTATTTTCGATAATAAAATTTCACACCCTTGCTTTATTATTTACAAGTATGCTAATTTAAATGGTTTACTTTTATTCTACAGAATAAATCTAATAGTATTTTAGTACAATATTGCTTGAGTACCGAGATATAATATCAGACATTCATTATAACTAAAATTCCTAAATATCGAAGTCATTTCATATCAATTCGTAGTTAATGTAAAAAATATGCATACTTAATGTTAAAGAAAACATGCTATGCTGTGCCTAAAGAAATAAACATAAAATATTTGATATCACGATATAAACCGAAAATGGCACGTTATATTATATAACCACGCCTTACATCGAAACATGAACATATAAAATACAAAAATTAAATAAGTTTCGAAGTAATATTTATTTATATCATTATGTTTCTATAGTTTTAATATAACTTTTTGGTTAACTATATATATATATATATATATATATATATATATATATATATATATATATATATATAAAATGAATTACAAAGAATATTCGCCATCCTCAAGTCAAATCTGTCCAAAAATATTTCGAATATAAATTTTCTAAAACGCTCGAAAAAAGTATATAGATCACCTACAGTGACTTACAGTACACCTGACGTGTTATAAAAAATTCACTCTCCACCATTAATAAATGTAAACTATCCAAACTTTTAAGTTTATCTCGCCTATATATTCTGTGGACAAAATTTTCTTCTAAATTATCATTTTATTTCACAGATGGTTTTTTACTTCTGCCGACAGTTTCTACTTAAACTTCTTTTCTTTTGGAAAGAAAATTTATATTTGTACAACGAATGTCCTTGAGCATATTCTGTTATATACCTCATATAGGTAATATTTAAATTGATTAAAACAGCAAGTAGGTAAATCACGAACTTTTAATGTTAAATTTTTAGGTAACCTATCTTCAGAATGGAAAAAGGAAACCGTTATATGATAACTTAGTTGTTCGTCCCTCTGTCTGTCAAAGATCCATTTTTCAGAAGCGGCTTAACATATCAAATCGCAATTGAAATCGCCTGTAGTCTTTTAACCGACTTCGAAAAAGGAGGAGGTCAGCAATTCGGCGAAATCTTTTTTTTCATGTATGTCCAGCGATAATTCTCTACCGAGTGAATCGATTTGGATGATTCTTTTTTTATATTAAAGAGAATACTTTAGGGATAGTTTTATGTAAATATGATGACGATCTGATGATGAAATCCGGAAATTAATGATGGAACTTCTTAACAAATGGCAGTAAATGAACTTGTTTCAAGATATTTGCTACGGGTAGTTGCAAAATAACTTACCAAATCAGGGTCTGATGATGAGTTCTAGGGATGAACAATTGAACTCCTCAAAGCATGTTAGTAAATCAACGGTTATTAAAGATATTTGCTACTAATGGTTTTTATTTTGCAAAATAACTACACCATCGACCAGGTCCGGATCTGATGATGAGTTTTGGAAAATAACAATGGAAGTCCTTAACAGATAATAGTAAATTAAACGTAATTCTAGATATTAGCTACTGTTATTTGTTACTTAGCAAAATAACTACACCAAGGACCATGTCAAGGTCTGATGATGAGCTCTAATGATGAATAATGTAACGCCATGACTGATGGTAATCGTGATTCAATATTTTGCTGCAATTTGATTCAACATATTTGTTAGTTGTTACTTTAATAATTACTTTGTAAAATCTGATATTGTATTTTGGATATCGAGAACGAAACTCCTCAACGGCTACCAGCTAATCACTGACCGCTATTTCTTTTGCCACTTTTATGTGTGTTGTTGATAACCAACTTTAAACAAATAGGAAATTATCTATGTACTAGCTTTTTCCAAAAGTTTAATATTTATACAATATTCTAAGAAATAAATTAATTGAACATTAGTTATAGTGTGATGATAGTAATCACTAAAAATTAAAAAATAATATATCTTTTGAAAAACCGACCACAGAAAAGTAGGTGCTAAAAAGTAAAAAATAATTAATTGAAAATAGGTATATAGCTATAGGTAATAAGCTACTTATTCGCAATAAATAACATAAAATAACGTAGACATTTTACTTTTTGTCTCTTCAAGTTCACTTTCTTCAAAATTGACTCTTTTTTAATCTAACTGACGCCAAATAATTTCGACACAGGTTACATTAAATAATATAAAAGCCCAAACATATTCCTCTTCTTATTACCGGAAAAACGGGTGAACGAGCACCTAATATGAAACTAGGTATGGATATGCTTTCTTACAAGAGGCTTACTGGAGATCCCTTATGTCAAGAAATACAGTTTTCTTTATGGGACTAATACTTTATTTGTTTATTAATTAAAATTGTATGTTTGCTTCATTTATGCGTGAAATATGAAATGCTTTTGACGATACTATTAATTATAAATACTTCTTTATTAATTGGAATCAATAAACTGGTCGGAATCAATAATCATTTCAAAGAGCCATATTGTATGTCTCTAGTAATGTAAGAAGACTTCAAGAAAAAATAGAGATAAACGTAATGTAAACTGAATATATTTACCGATTAGAAGCAGATAAACATTTTGAAATAGGCGGAATAATAAAATATACGTTTGTGATATCAGAAAGGGTATTTATTATCTATATCATGTTGTATGTACATGAATGTAATGCATTTCCTTCATAGTGGCTAACTCCATTTTGATGGGAGATAATAAGGTCATGTAGATAGTTAGATATTAAATAAATTAATAATTAAATTGATCTAGAGAGTTTTGGATTAATTTTTCATACTATTTAATTTAGTACACAAAAGTTATGATAAAGGACATACTTTTTGACGATTGCATTTAAATAATAAAGTAAAAATTGTCCGATATAAACCCGCGTTATCTCCTAAGTTATCATACTGATAGACAGAATTTGATACAATATGATGTTATGAAAGTTTCAATTATCTAACTCATCTTTGATTTAATAAAGTCCATTCAAAAGTATCTAATAAAAATAATCAAGGTTTATTTATTTTATTACTGCAAACCTAGATATTTTCAGTGAAATTTGTACATAATCTTTACACTCCTCCTATAAACTTCCTACGAATACAATCTTAATATAATCACTTCATGCTGGAAATATGAAAAGAGGTATTGAAGGATTAATCATATTTAAATTTTTTCATTAGATCACTAATATCATATAAGAGGTTAAGAGCCTTATTGTTGTGGTATAAAACGTAACTCAAATGGTCATATTCGATTGTTTATTCCTGAATATTATCGATAAGTAGACAAGAAAGGAAAGTAGAAAAATAATATTCCACTCCAAGTATTATTTAACATATTTTTCTAGTACTTCGATTTGTCTTTCGTTTTGATGAGTTAAAAACAATAATACGTTCATTTATATTTAAATCACAAGATTTCTGTAAAAGATTGATTAATCATTATCGATTAAATGAAACCATAAAGTAAAACACAAAGCATATGTACCATAATTGACTTCTTTTGAAACGGTAGCCGTTAATTAGTCCTAAAATAGTCCTAAAATCTATTTATATGTATAATTCACACAGGAGTAATATAGGTTGTTGTCGATGCGCTTTTTAATGGGAATATATATTTTTTGTCAACATTGAACTATACGGGTAAGCCAGATTACACTTCGGCATGAGACAATAAACCTTTAGTACTGTATTAAACGTAACTCGCATAAAAAGTTGGAACACAGTAAACGATCAATAACATGTGAAAATGTGTAAAAACACATTTTAGTAAAACAAATAAAAACGTATATTCTTCACCTATAACTCTGAACCATAGCGGAAGGCAGCCCAAAGCGAGTATTTCGTTCGAAAATAATAAATGTGTGTGCGTAGATGTGGGGATGATTAGTATTGAAAACAAAGAATTGCCGAGCGTCAACGAACTCCAATCAGTCCCATTCCATCCAAAATTCTGGTTATTTTTATTATATAATATTAATTTTATAATTTTATTTAATAATAAAAACTTCTGCCCTTAGGGTAGAGTGCAATCAGGAGTTTTTATTAGCCTTTTTTAAATTACTTTAAATCTCGTTTGATTAGTCGAACACCTTTATTGCGTTTAATTTTACCGTATCATTTATCCTCATTTTATTTTAAAATAAGAATAAATTAAATTTACCTCCATTTTCTTTTTAAGTTTATTATTTCGCAAAAAATGTATGATTTGTGGGAAAATTATGCGATTTATCCACATTAGCCATTTTGCCGGGGTTCAGAATTATATTAAGGTTGATGGTTTAAGTTAAGTTTAGTTTTTCCTTATTTGAATATTATGTAGTTTTAGTACGTTATAAGAAAACTACAGCGATTTTACGCGTTTAGCCAATTATATGTAATAGGAAAATCTTTAAGCGAATAAAAGTACATTTTCAAAAATGTTATTTATTAAAAAGTACGTTATAAGAAAACTATAGCGATTGCTACCCACAAAATGCGCTATATGTAGTTTTAGTTGCAGGTGGAAGCAATATACGTTTAACACGGGTTCCCATAATGGAATCCCTTGACCGATATTGTAAAATTGTCTTTTTCGTTTTCGAGTTTTTTTTTGTTCAGATAATAGACTTTCAAATATATTCCAAAAATCGTGGTACCACAGTACTGGTATCAAATGTGATACAAATTCCTGGAGACATCATTTTCTTTTACAATTATATCCAGAAAATTAAAGAATAATTCTTGGATATATCAAGCAATATTTTTTTAAATAACATATTTCGGATCAGTATCACATTACTGGTATCAAATGTGACACAAATGCCTAGAGACATCATTTTCGTTTAAGGTTATATTCAGAGAATAAAGAAAAAATCTTGGGTACATCAAGCAATATTTTTTGAAATAACGTATTTCGAATCAGTATAAAAATCCGATCAGGGTTTCATTCATACAAAACAATATAGTAATTAATAGAAAAAAGACATTTCATATAATATTCCTCAAGACGTGATAGGCTCAGAATAAGCACTAAAATTTGATGGTATAAAAATATAACTTTATATCAGTTAATCAAAATCATATTACGAAAATATAATATATAATACTTCACAAACTTGTTACCTTGTCCGAAGAACTTTACAATAAAGAAAAATAAGTCATGTGGGTTAGGATGGCATAGTGAGTTGCCACTATACCAGCTCGGAAGAGATCGCATGACACAAATAAATAATTAAAATTCAAGAATTAGATTAGACAAGAATATTTTTTTATTTAAACCAAATAGACAGAACATAACAAAAAAACACGAGGTGCCTCTTACCTTAAGAATTGAATTATAAATTATTGATATAACGTAAAATGGGAACAAATTAATTTATTAACTTTAACTCGAAAGTGCGTAATTAGAAATAGATTTACATTTGTCCATATAGACAGAATATAACAATACACAAATTGCCTTTTACCTTAAGAATTGAAACATGAATTATTAATGTAATATAAAATGAGGACAAATTAATTTATAACTTTAACTCGAAAGTGCGTATTTACAAATATATTTACACTTGTCCATATAGACAGAACATAACCATACACAAGTTACTTCTTAACTTAAGAATTGAAACATGAATTATTAATGTAATATAAAATGAGGACAAAATAATTTATTAACTTTAACTCGAAAGTGCGTAATTGCAAATAGATTTACATTTGTCCATAATGAGTATATTTAAATGATGTATAATCCCTTTAGACTGCACACATATGTAAAAATGGGCATATTAACCGTGAAAATTGACTTCTCACTACTTACATTTTCTTTAAAAAAACAACAAGCAATAAGAGATGATTAAATGACTTGTTTAACAAATATAAAAACAAAATAGCAACCAGTATATTTTATTCATCGAAGTAAAACTATTTTGAAATGTTTGGCCTTAAAAAGTATTAAGTTAATCGTGTTTATGAGACTACCTTTTATTAAAAAAAAACCCTAATTCAAGTGATAGAGCAGGACATTTGGCTAGACGTCTGCAAATATTGAATATTTATTTTGTTTAAACCACAAGACTAAGCTTTATTTGCAAACCAAAACTGTGTTCTTCTCTGTCAAAATATGTTTTTTCTCATATTCCTTGTTTTTGTACTAACAATCGGTAGAATTTTTTTAATTAAATTTCTTGTAAACTCGTTGTAGATAATTAAAAAACACGTCCGTCCGTGTATAAATACATAAAACACGAACATCGTATTCGGAACCGTATGGAGTATTATTAATCCTCGCTTGATTGTATCTTCGACTGAAGACAAGTTTTGGATTTGTGTAAGTAATAGTCCAGTTTCTTTTTACAAATGTTACGTTGATAGAGAGATGCTTCGAGAAGATGCTTTTAATTATTAATTTTTTTTTCTTTATAAAAAGCTTTCTTTTTAAAAACATATATAATTGTCTGTGTGTTAGAATGTTCTGAGAAGACGAGATTGTCAGTTACCGTAAAAGTTTGAACGCGATAGTTTTAGAATAATCTTTAGAATTGGAAAGACAAAAACTCGAATTAAACAAAATGAAACAAGAGCATGAATACAAATGTCTACTTATTTATCTTTATGATTTGAAGGGCAAAATGTAATATTTAAGGTTATTTGATGCCTGAGCTAGTCTCTCATACTAATCTTTGAAATTTAATATAAAAAGGAAAGCACTGAATAGTCTTATTATACGCATTTAGATTCCAGTGCCCGAGCATTATTCCGCCGTAATATAATTAAATTATCATGTCTGGGGTGATACTTTTCTATTCTTTCTTTTATCGAAAATAAAATTTCTTTACTTTCTTTTATCGAATTAAAATATTTAATCTTGAGATATTAAGCAGAGTTGTAATAAAATTGTGTATATTTTTATTTTTTTACGAATATGTCTATAGCGCACGTAATAGTATTAAGTGTGCTGTTTTATGACCTTAATGCTTATGTTTCTTAAATTGCAAGTTAGATCATGTCTTAAGAGTATGACTGAAATTTTTATTGATAGTCAATAAAACAATTATAAACCATGAATTGGAAATATACATTTTAGGCTGTTAGCGGGTCTTTGGTATCGTGGTATTATATTTATAATATTATATTTATAATATTTAACTACCTATCTGGAGCAAAATAAACTTATATGAAGCTAAAGTGTTTGTTTTTGTATCAATATTTCTTAAGACTCGAGCAACTTTAAAATGAAAAATACCGGTTGGTCTATATTTAGTAAAGAGAGTCAGAGTAGGGATTTGAATTTTAACCTTATTTGATTAATATTAGATAAAAATTTGTATGACTTTCACCCGTCAATAGTTCGTTGGGGGTAATGCTCATTCTAAAAGAAGTTTATGGTGTCTAAAAATTGGATTGGCGAACGGATTCAAATCTAACACTTAGTTACCAATAACACTTAGCCATACCTATATTTTGGATGTAGCGGTTATGAAGTTAAGTATATTTCGAAGACAAAGACCATATGCACTTTCATACAACTTTTCTCCTTTACCTTACCTGGTATGTGATTGTTAATCCGGATTCCGTTTTATGAAGAAAAATATAGGAAATTGCACTTACAAACAAAAGAAACCGGTACTTTACAGGATTACAAAACTTCGTCACAATATAAACTTTTCGTATGTGCTAAAAAGGGTGGAACCACAATTAATTTGATTTCATTTATACGTATATTGATATTTTTAATAGTGAATAAATGTCAAATCTCTTTGAACGGGTAAATTAAAATTATATGTACTCAAAGTTATGAGATAGGTAATTGAAATACACCACAAATGCTATGTAACAACATACATTAACGCTTGCGGCAGCTGATTTTAACATAATAACTAGCTGTCAATTAAATTATAAGACGATTTTTAACGCGGTTTTACTACTGTACATGCTAATGATACTTACCTTTTTAGCTCCTTCTTAGCACTTTAGTTGAATAAATTGAATGATCTTATGCATAAACATTTTTTTTCTAATTTTATAATAATTTTTATCGCGACTGAAATATTCTAAAATCAAAAGTTATACCAAAGTCTTCCACATCATTCGTAAAATCATAACGCTTGCTACACTTTTCTACGGCCATGAAATGGATAATTTATTAAAACCAAGTTACAAGTCATTCCTCTCATCCCATTTCTTCAACTGCCTTCCCTGGCATAATTATTAAATATTCCGAAAACAGAAGGCAGACGATAAAGATTAATTATTCAATTTGTTTTTCTAGCTTAGAATATTTTCCGTGTAAATTTAAAGAATAACTTATTTTTATGAAAAGAATTTCAATAAATCCAGAGATAAAGTTATTGAAAAGGAGAACAAATAAATTAATGTTTTTGTATTAATACTCCATGAATTGGTAAAGTAATTATCTAAATCCAGCTGCAGTTTTATTTCAGGCAGTGTTTCTAATATGTGATTAAATGGATAAGATTTATGAAAGTATATTTATTTCTAAACAAATATTTTTTAAATCAAAATGACAACACAGATGAGTATTACCAGATAAAATATGAAACAATCAGTACGTATTCAAACGTAAAATTTATCACCCATGTATTTAGAGAAACGATAGAAAATGTGACAATGAGAACACTGCATTGTTTGTGAAATTCTAGATTCTATTGTCTAAGAGAAAGTTCATTTAATTTTAGTTCTTTAAACACTTTAAAGTCGGATTCTGTTTTAAAATATTTTTCCGATCGTCTACTATATTTATACTTATATGTTCTATATTGCTTAAACTTAATTTTTACAAAGTAAATAAATTTACCTGTAATTTTATTGGAGGTTAATTTTTATTGAGGTAAAAAAAAGATGAACGACTGTTATTTAATATAAGTCTATAAATAACTGTTATTTAGTATAAGTCTATTGTTTTTAAGTTACATAATTTTAAATATTTCATAAATCTGTTTGAGATTATAAAGACTTTTGCTACATTAAATACAGTTGATTGGGCAAGTAGAATATTTTTAATTAAGCGTGCATTTCTTTTCATTTTATGATCTGGTTGATCTTATAGATCAAACATTTCCCAAAAGGAATTTATTAGAAATTTTTAAAACACAGAAATGAATTTATCCGTTTATAATATATGAATTTATCAAATTATAATAGCGGTTTGAAAGAAAAATATTTTCTTAAATTAAACGAGAATATAAGGGTCATTTTATAAATCTTGAGAATATTATATATTCGTAATTGAAGTGAATTCAAAATGGCTTTGTTTTTCTTTCTATTACGTATTTTAAAGTATAATTTTTCCTCCCACCTGCAAAGTATCGGAGGGACTGACATCCATTTCACATTCCTAAGTGAATAGCGTCTACCGTATAATATGATTCTGTTTGTTACTTTGAGTAGATTGTAACAGATGGGATTCGGCTGCAGCCATGAGCCCTATTTACAAATTTCTATATCGACGATTTATCTAATGAAAAGAAAAGGTGTCGAATGAATAATGAAATGGTGTTTTGTGGAATTAAAAATATTTTGTCTTGCCTTTAACATACAATAAAATTAACATACAATACTAATGAAAAATAAAAAAATTGACTTGTAATGAATAGCATATTCGACCTTAGGTGGAATACAAAATGTTTGGCGAGGGCTCTGGCTAAAGAGTCGAATATTCTTCAAAATTATTGGCCAGATTTAGCTTCTATACACATAGTATACGTTACTACAAAGCGGTACTGTAACAAGGAAACAAATAAAAATTTTACTATTAATTATGCAAAAAAGATCATATAAACATTATATTTAAATACAAGATAAGGATAATTCTGAACAGGGAGAAAATCCTATCGTCGTATTTAACAAAGAAAAAGTGCATGCTCGTAACTCTCTCTGTATCAAACTGAAGATGGTACATGAACCCAGAGAACTTGGTATAGCTTTGAAGAGATAGTGGTTGAAATAAACAATAACAAAAACAAGACACTATTGCGAGTGAACTTGATAATTACTACGCAATATATGAAATAAATAAATTATCCATTCCTTTGGTGGACAGTAAAAAGGGCACAGTTTTTACAATGTCTGCCAAAGTTTGACACAAAATATTTATTGGTATTTGGAACTAGTATTCATAGGACATTTTTGTTTTTGAAACCGCTTCGCTAAATGTTTGTAAAGAAATAGACTTATTTCCATTAATGCCAAAAAATGTATATTTCTGCATTAGACTACTCTACTACTTCTTCGCGTAATCAGGAAGAAAAAAATTGTTATTTTTCCACTTTATATTTTGCTTTTGGCTATATACTATTACCATATCAAATTTTATCAAAATCCGTCGAGTAAATTTTACCTGATGCTCATACAAATTAACGGACACAGACAAAAATAAAAAAAAATTCTGGTTTCTTTTGTCATTCTATACGCTAAATCAATCACTTTTTTATAATATTATCAATGTACAGAATTCAATCTGTCGCAATTTTGTTACATGTGTAGAAAAAAGTAGCTATGCCCGCGACCTTAATTACGAACTTTTAAAAAATGTTATTAACCCAACTAGGAGATAAATAAAAAAAACACGAATCCCCGTTAATTATAATAAACATAAAATTAAGTTTTTCAAGTAAATTTTGTATTTGAACGAAACATTCGGCCTGTACATAAATATACAATTTACGGACAGAAAAATTGAAAGGATTTATTATATGTATATGATCTTTAAGAAAAATCAGTTATATACATATAAAATATATGATTAGGAAAAATATGTATTTCATTTAAGGCATAGATAATACCAGATTGAGCTTATTTAAATTTGTTTAAGCAAAATCTACTAAATTTAAGATCATGAAAAAAATATATATTATCATTGACAATTGGACGTCGTGGTTGTTTCCGAAACACGATTGAAATGTCTTTTGTATTTAAAAAAAATTCAAAACTATCTTGCAATATAAATTTTAAACCTAATTAACTCCGTTATTTATAACACTTTATGAACCGAATTTATAAGACAAAATGTTTTCGTTTTATATAAAATCTTGGTTGTTTTTTTTATTTTAAATAAAGTAAATAGTGTTCCAAAAAAAAAAATAAAACTCATTATTTCTCTCGAATATCGTTGTTCATGCGACACTTTTTGCTTATTAAATTTTTAGATATTTTGGTTCGTTCTTTTTGTAAATCAGTTCGTGTTAACATTTATATTTTTTAACGTAATTCATTTTGCTTACTAAATATTGGATGTTTTATATTTGTCTTTTTTAATTAACCATTCGAGTTTGTGTCTATAAACTTTCTTACGCGATCCTTTCTGCTTATTAATTTTTTTTTCATTGTGGTTTGTTTTTATATATTAATTCGGCTTTGTATTTATAAATTTTACATAGAGGCATTTGGCGCATCGGGAAAAGACCTAGGCTACGTTTCTTCTCGAGTAATATCATTGTAAATAATATTTTAATCCTAACTAATATCATGAATTAAAATTTGTGATTATTTGTACTTCTGTCATGTCATAATGGAGCAAAAAAATCGACGTGGTTTTTTGCATAGAGATAGTTGGCAAGCCACAAAATAACGTAGGCCACTTGTAAAAGCAAGAAATCTCATCCTAACTATTATGACAATTCCAACTAATGTTAAAAATTCAAATGTGTATTATGTTTTCCCTTTTTTTATATCGTAATGGAGTTAGAGATCGACGTGATTTTCAGAACAGAGATTATTGGCGGGCCAGGAAATAACATAGGTTTCTTTCTCATTCGGGAAATCTCATCCAAACAAAAATTACAAATTCGACGGATTTTAAAACATGGAAAGTGTTTTGTTTGTCCTTCTTTCACGTCGCGATGGATAAAAGATCGACGTGGCTTTCAGCACAGAGATAATTGGCGGGCCAGAAAATTATATAGGCTACTTTCCAACCCCGGGAAATATAATTTTTACTACAGCAACAATAACAACTAATATTAAAAGTTCAAAAGTCTGTTTGTTTATACTTCTTTCTCGCCGCAATGGAGCAAAAGATCAATGTTTCTTTCTGCAAAGAGATAGCCTAATTTAATATTCCGTTTAACATTTTTGAAAGTATAAAATTTAGTCATCAAACAGCGTTTAGGACAATTATCAATTCTTTAATTGGAAAATATTCGCATGAGAAAAATCGACACCATTTTTCACATTTGTCGATCGGTACTTTCAAAAATGAAAATAGGAGGCAAGACATTTTCATGAAGATTGTCGTAATAAACAATGTTTTATTGATTATACTTTTTGGGTGTAAACTCGATTACTGCCATCTTTTTCTAGGTTGTAAGTAACCAGTTGTCCCTTATTAGTTACAGTATTCCAAAGGAAATTTATTAATAAATTTATGAACATTTAAAATAAAAGGAAAACTCACATCGTTAAAGAGAAAAAATTAAAATATGTGCTCTAATTGCCTATGAAGGCATCTATAAAACTCTTACGACGATTGAAGAATAATTTAATGTCAATCTATATTCAAGTTACAAGGAAAATAAAAGATCGATTAAAACAAAATAGCTTCTTTCCTATTCTGATGATAACGAGGTTGAGCTTGAAGGATGTAGTTATGTTTTTATAGCATTTCCTAAACACTGGGGTTACGTGCTGATAACCTTAGTGCAAATTTTTCATTGACGTCATAAATGTGATGAACTGAAAATGTTTCAATTGCGAATAAAATTTTTTGTTCCATTACCTTAAGAATCGATGCGTCACTTATTTTCATGTTTATAAATCTGAACAACAATAACTCAAAACCAGATTACGACATGTTTTTTTTGCAAATCAAAATACCGTAAAATCAAAGCGCTACATTAAGTATTAACACATAAACGAAATGACATATGACATTAAATTATTTGATAAACCCAGTTTAAATTTTGTCCGTAAAATATTTTGGTTTCTGTAAGATATTTTGTATATTGTTACCTACTAACTTTTAATTTTTTAATGAATGTGAAAAAAGCGTAATACCTAATTGGTTTAAACCAAAACTTTTATGAAAAACATGTCTATGAAATTTTGGATGTCAAAATATCACTTTTACGATTTAGTTTTCCATTTCATCAAATGAAAATGCAAAAACTCAGCCTATTAGTTTTGCCCCTCGTGTAAAAGTCAATTGCTATCAGTTCACATTGTTGCGATCATTCCTCCTCATACGCTATTCATATGCATATATTTGCACATTTCTCTTTATAACTATTCTGTTCCTTTTTTACTAATTGGGTAATGTTAAAACTAACAAAATTTAATAAACAAAAACATTAGGCAGTACGTTAAGTCAGAAAGAACTTTCTATAATTAAAGTCGCAGCTAGGGAATGCAATCTCTCGAGATTAGGTATTTTTTTTCTGATAATGTATGCAAATGATATTAATTAAATTTACTGGTTGTCAACATGTAAGATAAAAATAAAACATGCATAAAATGTCTCAAGTTGTCAAACAAATATAAAACGTTCAAATTAAGTAATTAAAAGTAATAAGAATTGCTTTACTAATAAAATAAATACGGGGTTTAAAATCAGATGAAACTTTTCTCATGCTGTGTTTTAAATGGAAAAAGTCATGTTTGAAAATGGCTCCTCAAAAAACACAGCATATCAAGGATTTCATATAAAAGATGACTCCTGATTTTGTAGGCCAAGACCCTGCGGCCGAAAATGCTCGTTCTGCCTCTATGCTTCTGGGAAACGCAGACGATAGACATTTATGTGCACAGTGAAGGAGGTCGACTTTTACCTCTCCGGCTTCATTCAAATTCATTTCTGTTATAATCAGCACCTCCAATAAATTCGTTGAAGAATTGGTTGAGAAATTGGGCTGTTTCAATGTTGTCAACCAACCCTCATGAAAGGAAATATTTTTTCTAGTCGCGGAGAGAACATAAAGTGGCATATCATCATCAGCTTCTTCACTTTTGCCTAGTGCAAGATCAATAAAAGCAGCAGCTGACGTCGAAAGGAGTGACTCAGTAACCGACAAGTTTTCCTGTGTGTGATAATTGCATTGTGTCTTGCAGTGCAATATTTCTATAAGTTTTTTTAATTTCTTTTCGGATACTTATTTTCTGGGACATTTTAAACGTTATTAAACATCTTAAAATCTGAAAATCTTAATTAAAAAGCTTGCGAATATTTTTCCAAATACTCCTCGTATTTCACAAAATCTCTCAAATATATCAATATATCAATATTAATTAATGTTAAATTATGTTAAGCCAGTTCGGCGCTAAGTTATGCGGTTTCTTAAGGACGCAGCCAGTTTTCTTGTCAGTAGTATTGTTAGTTCTTCTAGTCTTCTATCATGAATCTCCACGTGGTTTTGACAGTAATCAGATCAGGGTCTCTATAACATAAGACCTTCACGGTGGGTTTGGTAGGCTGAAATACTCAGTTTAAGTTTGTCAAAATTGTATACTCTTCTGCACTTAAAGAGTAATTCCTATTAGCGTCAAGACTTACGTCGATCAAGGCCTTGCTGATACACAGATTGACTTTATTAAACGTTGATATCATATCAGCAAGGCTTGACCAGCGTGTTTTGCAATCTGGTTTTAGCTGTAAGTTTTTCCCGAATTCTTGAATAATGTAAACTCGGGGGGAGTTCGTTTATGGTTGGCGATTGCTTCAAAAACCTGACCAGTTTTCTGACTTTTTCTATGATACTTGCGTACTCTGTATCCAGATCTACCTTTCTTGCTGGAAAATAATAATAAAAAAGTAATCTTCGTCATTGGAGTTTATTTCGGTTTCTTCTCCCGATACGTTAGGAATCTCATCAATAACTTTGCCCTAAGACTAAGACAAATCTTGTTTTTGTATAGAACGTTCATTATACACAATGCAATGGGCAATGGGCATTGCAGAGTCATGTAGGGGATTAATCAATCATCCTAATTTGATCATTACCTAAGCCCCGTCTGTTTTAATGTTGACCACATCATCGTCAAGAGGCAGGCCAAATTCCGATAGCCTATTCTTCAGAGGGTCTACTGCATTTTCGGCAGGCATACTACCGTATATTCTGATCAAGCCTAAATTCTAAAATATAGCTTGATATTCTTTGCATGCATTTACGTTCATGTAACGTTTATTTCTGGAGGAAGTCCACACATCGAAGGTTAATGTAAATCTGTGGTGATCTTCCTTTAGCTGAAAAAGTTCTTGTTTGACTTTTATTTTTAAGGTCGTTCCATAATTCGTTACCATAAATTGAATTGAATTAGGAGATTTTGTCCTGTAACACTAAAAAGGTCTTTCAGGTCTTTTGAGGTGCAAAATTCATGAAAAAGTAAACCACCTTTAGCCACCATTCTTGAAACCTTAATCTCCTTCAAAGTATTTTCAATGTAAAAATGGTGCATAAATTTTCGCTTTTTAAGTGCTGGTACTGCTAGCAGTGATAGTGGTATAGTTGATGTTTGCTAAAGTGTATTATCTGCTAATAGTACCGGTCAGGGGCCGCTGGTTCTGGTGCCGTTGGCCCGGGAATCGCTGCTAATACTGAAGTTTCTACATCTTCTTTAATCTCAACAATTTTTTTGTATCAATTTTGTGTTTAGACTTCAAGTGTGTATGTAAACCTTTTGGATAAAGGTCTTTAGCTTTCAAAATATTCCCACACAGTTTGCACTCTGCGTTGAGTTCATCATTGGATGTTTAACAATATTTCCAAACTTCTAACGAATTTTGGTATTCACTGTACACTCTATTTGGGTTTGTAGATATAGTCCAAGTTAAATTAAGTATTTCAAATTCTAGCCTGCGTTATTATGCAATCACTAATTAATTCACCGAAACTTCTAATAATAGCCAATCAGTCCCCAAAGTTTAACAAAAACTATATAAATACGTTGTGATTTCAAAACATATGAATGCGTATAACAGCGAGTCGGATCTCGTCTCCGCCATCCGCCACAAAAAAGTGTTGAGATTGAGGAAGATGTAGAAATTTCAGTATTGGCAGCGATTCCCGGGCCAGCCGTGCCAGAACCAGTAGGCCCGGACCAGCACTATTAACAGATAATACACTTTAGCAGTCATCAACTATACCACTATCACCGCTATCAGTACCGATACCTAAAAAGCGAAAAATTACGCACCATTTTCACACTGAAGATACTTTGAAGGAGATTCAGGTTTCAAGAATGGTGGCTAAAGACGGTTTACTTTTTTGTGAATTTTGCACCTCAAAAGACCTGAAAGACCTATTTAGTGCTACGGGACACATATTGGCAACATCCCATACGAAAATTCGCTAAGGGTGCTTGTATTAAAGCGCCGACGCCATTATTTTGGTTTTCGACGCATTTTTTCAGCTGCTTTTCAAGATTTGAGAAGAACGCAACCGTTTACTTAGCCTATTGAATATTATTTCCGACTGTAGAACTTTCATTATTCCCATGCTCTTCTGACTATTCGTCATGATTACTTTTATATCTGATTAAACAAATTTCTTCATCTTCTTTGATAAGTCATTATAATTCGGGGAATGATATTGCCCTGTACAATCATTGTTTAATTCCAGAATCATAGTTTTGTTTTTCTTAAATTGTACATAATTTAAATTCTTTTACCATTTTGCTGATTTCTTTTCCTTCAATCAAGAACCAATTATATCCTCTATGTCTTGGTTGTTGCAATTTATGGATTTGGCTTTATCTTCGTTTTTCATGCACAAGCCTAATTTCTGGCCAGAAACTTGTGGTCTGATTATATTATGGTTATTATTCTCTTCCATTGTCCGATTGCGAAATACGTGGTGCACGCATGTTTAGAAGTACATCATGTGAATGGCGAGCTTTTCTGCCACTAATTTGGTTTACGATGCACTTAGTAAAACAAACTTAGTCACATAGTCTTGGTAAATCACAATAAACTTGAATTTTATATCAGTTTCGGCGATAAAATCGATGAGGTCAACTACTGTTTGTTTTAGAATATTAAGTCACTTTTATAACTCGATCTTTCTGTTTTTGCCTGCTTTTATTAAATTCTTCCTCAGATATGTAAATATATAATAAGTTAGAACTATTTATTCTTCGACAATATGCCAAAATATAATTTTTTTTTGTTTTATCTCTCATTTACATTTTATCAGTTTATCTGACACTAAAATAACCCGTAATGGCAATACACACACAACAAAAACGTATAAGTAAAGTAAAAATATAAAATACTAAAATGGATATCAAACGCGCAGAAGTCTCAAGATGTGTTATGATAAAATTAAATAATTATCTCGAGTTGGAAAGCCACCTTAATATATTTTAACGTTTATATTTTATCGCTTTTACGACCTATTAAGCAGTTTCACTTTGGTCATTTCAGTTTGCCTGAAGTAGGAATTATCTTATTAGGAAAAGTATATGGCTTCTGTATGTCTTTTTTGATATCGTGAGCTTAATTTTTTTTTCATCATGGTGAAACTACATAGTGTAAAACTATTAATTACTGGCATATTTTTTCATTAATATTTTACATTAACAAAGAATTAAACTTAAGGTATTTAACAATAAAATATTTTTATATAAAAATTGTACTGAAAAATACAAAATAATAAAGATATTAGAACACAGTTGGATTTTTTGCGGTACATGATCGTTTCCCAATATATTACTGCTATTACAGACGATGTTTGGAATAAATATATCTGCTTCAGACTCAAATTTCTAATTTAAAAATAAGATATACTAAAATCTTATAGCTCAGGCGGGCAAAATTCCTGCAGAATCAGAAAAGAGTAGTTGTAATCCGCAGTTCAATATTAAAGTTTTTACTTGGACCTTCCAATACTAATTTAAAACTGTTGATCCTCGAGCAACACCATTTAAGCAAGCAGTACCTACACAGTGTTAAGACTGAGAACTTGAAAGGCAAAATTTAGTGACAGAATTAATGATTGAGACTGAAATACTAATCTTTAATGGCTGGTCCTTAATCCTCACGGTTTACAGATGATATCCCTCCAGAGTTAAGGCTAAAATATTGAAATTAAAAGTTCAGTGGAGAGCGTTTGATTGAGACCCAAAATACTAATTTATAAACGGCAGATTCCAAAGTTTCATGGTTAAGACAAGCAGCAATCCTGGAACCCAGAGATAGTGGCAGTCTCTAGTTGAGGCTCAAAGCAATAACATAAAACATAAGATCGTCAAGTCTCACAACTTGGGTAGGAAGTGCGTCTATAATGTTAAGATTGAGGACTTGGAACCTTAAGATTAGTGACAAATCCTTTAGTATAAATAAAAACAGTAGATTTTCAAATGCCATTTTTTACGCAGGCAGTAACAACGAATTAAATGGGCAGCATCAGGACCGAGGACTTGGAATCCTGAGTATAATCATGAGTCTTCCTATGAGACAAATAATATTGTTTTAAGAATAGAAAATTCTCAAGTCGCGCAGTTTATGTGGATAGTACACCTAGAGTATCATAAATGAGGAGTTGCAGCCCGGTATTCAATAACAAAGTCTCTGCTTAAGACCCCTAATATTAACCTAAAAATAGCAAACCCTAAAGTCTCACGATTTAAGCAAACAGTACACGGTCAGCATCAAGACTGAGAAGTTTAAGCCCAAAATTTAATAGTTTGTGCTTGAAAGCGGAAGTCCTGATTTGAAAAATGTTGGTCTTCAAGGTTCACGGTTTAGATAGGACGTATTCTTGTAGCTTGCAAACTGACGAGTTAGAATCAAGAGTTTAATGACAGGGTCTCTGCTTGAGACCAAAAATGCTATTTTAAAAACAGAAGATACTCAAGTTTCATAGCTTAGGCAAGCAATGAGGAGTTGGAACATGGAGTTTAATGGCAGAGTCCCTTGTTAAGACCCAAAATAATAATTTATAAACATAAGGTCTCAAGTCTCGTGGTTTAGGCAGGCAGTACACCTGCAACATGAGGATTCGTGGAACTCAGGTTAAAAGTATATTGTATTTACCCATATATCTTATCTACCTATTTTTTATATTACTTTCTTGCTATTCAAGACAAGTCCAATGAATCCAAACTCAATGGGTTTACTCCTCATCGCTGAAGAGTCACTATTTTCCGACTCATCATTGCATCCTGACTTTCTTAAAGTACGAATTTATGTGGCTCTTAGTGGCGTCCATTAGATCTCAATCACTGTAACTCGATTGCAGTACCTGTGTTCCTTTATTCCCATGGCCAGATTCTCACTGAATTTTAATGGAATTTTATTAGTAGTAGATCCTTCCAAATGAAAGAAAACTATGCACATTGGTTAAACCTATATCACTCAAACTGGATCATTCTATCTGTTGTGTTCGGTGTTAGTATTATTCAATGGTATGTCTCCAAAATTCAATAGGCAGATTCTTAAATAATTTTTATTAACCCATACTGGAACTATGCCCTTTGAAATGAAAAATAATCATAGAATTTGATTTAGAATTATCGGAAATAAGTAATAACGTAGGAAAAAAAAATACTCTAATTGAGAATCTCCTCCTTTATTTGAAATCCCTTAAAAGCACAAAGAAAAGAGAGAACATGTTAATTATTTTTTCACAGTTTATAGCATACTTCATCTGAAAAATATATCATCATATATCATATTTTTGATTCATTTTTATGGGATTCGATACACGCGATTTTTTTTACTTAATTTCGAAAACGGTGGTGTGGTAATGGAACCTATAACAATATATTGTAATTTTTCACTAAAAAAATAGCGAGCGTCAAGTGTACTACTAGATACTGTTCTTCATCATAATTTAGTTAATTAGCCATGAATTTTTTTTCAGTGAAACGTTTAGGCTTGTAACGTGTCGGTAGTATTATTTTAAAAAAAATATGAAAGTGAACAAAATTACATTTTATCTTTGTAAGTAAATACCGAAAATGACATAGAAAAAGAAAGACTTGCAAAACTTGTGAAATAAAATGAGACTACAAAATATCATAGATTTCCCACGAAAAATATAAACGTGAAAAAAGTACGGTAACAAGAAAAGGATTGTTTAAAAAACGGAAAAGGACTGTAAAGGACGGTTTCTAGTGACAGAGTAAGGACCTTATTTGTTGCCAAATTCGATTAAAGTTCCTGAAAATTTACATAAAAATAGTATTAATTAAGAAGGAAAAAATATATATTAGTCGCAATATTTATAAATTATTAGGACTACTTTAATAATAAATACTAATCTCAATTTATTCATGCCATTCGCTGTCAAATATGTAAGTTTTCTTATCACATTTTGGGTAATTTTTACCAAATGGTAATATCGACAATATTCTCAAAGATTCAAGAGTATTTGCTGCTTCCTAAAATTTGCCGCACGAATATTCCTACATACGTTTTATATAAAGCATTGAATTACGTGTAAAAATGCATAATTAAGGTTAAAAAAATACTGTTAATTGTAGAACACATTAAGCTAAGGTCAAACTAAAATAGTAATAAGAATAATTTACAAAATACTCTATTTTTATAAATAAATATACAATAATTACTCATATATTTTATTACCCTTACTGTTTTCTATAGGCCAAAAATTTTATAAACTGGCAAATATTGTATCGGTCATACCTATTTGGATAAACATAGCGATATTTGTATAAGAGTAACATCATAAACAACTTTCATTCATCTCAATTTTGAATTATCCCCAGACGTATCTCAACAGCCAAATTCGGGAGTAACCAAACATCTGTGACGTGGAACAAATTTGGTCATCATCCGAATGTCAAGAGAACAAATACAAGTCGTAAATCAACACCCAGTGCCAAATGTGGATAGGCTAAACCGACATTTGTTTTATGTATATATTTCTATGTTATTTCACTCGTCTCAATAACATGAAAGATAAATTGGTACTGAAGGATAGTACTAAATTTAAATATATTGTGTATTTTTATTTAAACCAAAAATTGTCCTTAAAAAAATGCAATATCCTAATTTACTTATTTCACTTATCTAATTTCATAAATAAAAATGTTTCCATATGTACTTTTTTCTGTCAATTGCCTTTAAAAACGTTTCATTTGCCAAATATTTGTTTAATATAAACTAAACATTAATTTTAATGTATATTGTAAATAACAATAAAAATAACATCCCAGTATGTAGTATTCAGTGTACGTGAATATGTATCCCAGAAGCATCGCAAAGAACAAATAGCGGTTGTTCTCAATGTGATTTGTACACGTTTTTGTTCAGGTTTTTGATATAACTAAGTATCGACTGGTCAATTAGAGGAAACATTTCAGAGGAATTATAAGACAAGACAATAGCTGTCGAATATTTAAATGAAATCCAGCTAAAGAGTATTGAAAAATATAGACGTTTATACATGTGTAATACGTGGGTCAAATCAAAACAAATCTACTCAATGGTTTCTACGCTGCTTTTCTATGCTGTGGTCAAATTTGAGACGAAGTATGAAGGCAAATTTATAATAAGTACGAATGAAGATAAAATTTAAAATATTGTTTTTATCGAAATAAGAATCGACACAAGATATTATGAGTTAAAACATTTTCTAGTAAACAGCAAGATCTACAAAACGAATGAACAGCGAAAAAAAAATTCAAAATTGTTAAAAACTTTAATTGAGAGCTAATAATAAATAGTATAATCAAATTATCCAACCTTTGAACGATAATAAAAGCATATTATCAAGTCTAAGTGTTGAATATAAATCATAAAAGTAAAAAATAATACTTTTATGAATGATGGGAAAAAGAATGAATGAGGAGAACATTAGCAATTTAGTTTCTACATACAGTAGAAACTAATGGTTTGTGTAAATATTTTATTCTTCTTTATATTTAGGGTGATTCTTAACGGGGAATACAAGAATTATTTAAGATATCGAAAGACGAACTGAAATCAAACCCAAACAAAAATCTCATTGTTTTGAAAATTAATTAAGAATAACAAAATGGTTTGTATGGAAAACGTAATTTAAAAAATATGTATTCCGTACTAACTGTTTAGTTATTCTAAATTAACTATAAAAACAATGAAATTTTAAGTTGGGTTTGACTTTAAACAATAAATGAGACAAATGCCGAATAAATTTTTAAAGCATAAGGGGAAGTAAAGGCTTCATACTAAAAGTAACTCCAAGTCTATGATACCATGGTATTTACTGGTCTGCTACAGATACTACGAATGAGACTGTGGGAATAAGGTATATGAAAGGTTTATTATTTAAGAGAATTAATTTAGTTACTCAATTTTTAATAACAAAATTCTGTAAAATGTAAATTTGAAGATGGAAATAAATGCATAAATCAAGTTATTACTTTCAATCCATCCGAAATAAAATCTAGGAAAAGATCAAGTATATTTTGTTCATATATTTTATATTTAGGGAAAGTCTACTTATATAAAAATACCAGAAGTGAAGTGAAGATCCAATTAAAAATTTTGGTTTCTCTTAATTTTATGCAAAATATCAGTTTGAAAAAATTTAAAGATGTATTTTATTCTATATTAAAGCAGAAATAATATAATTTTTACGCAATCCTTCCAAAAGAAAAAGGACAGAAAATTGTATAATTGGGTTTTATTTAGATATATAATCATAAACCCGAAAGTACAACTAAGTACCTCCCATATTACTTATTGTGTATATGTGTATATAAGGCTAATATTAAATGGTGCAAACAGCGTTTATACTTTTTTTAATCAGCACATTGCAAGTTATTGGAGCCATTCCTCTATAAATTTATAAAATTCCTAAACACTATGCTGGATGTTTGGAATTCAGAGTTCTATTTTAGTTTCAAAATACTATCTTAAAAAAAGCAGATCCTCAAGTCTCACTGTTTAAGGAGATAATATTCCAGCCGTATTAATACTGAGAAATTGTAACCCGGGATTCAAATCAGAATTGTTACTTAAGACCCAAAATATTAATTTAAAACAGCTAATACCTAAGTCTCAAGATTTAAGCAGGTATTACTCACACACCATCAAATCTGAGAAGTCGGGACACAGGTTTCAGTGGCAGTCAATCTTGAGATCCACAAAAATTTATTTATATACATCAAATTCTCAAATTATGTATCCCTAAATCAACAGGAGTAAGACATTGAAACTAGGAGCTTAATTACAAAGTCTCTGCTTGAAATCCGTAATAAAATTTACATACAGCCGATCCTCAAGTCTCACGATTTAAACAGGCAGTACTTCCAAAGCGTCAAGATTTAGAAGTTTTGATAGGGTTTCAGCTTGACACACACAACATAAATTTAAAACAACACATCCTCAAGTTTCATGGTTAAGGCAGACGGTGCATTTGTAGCATCAGAAATGAAGAGTTTAAAACTATACTCAATAACAGTGTCTCAAATCAAGATTCATAATATTCGCTTAAAAATAGCAGACAACAACTTTAAGATTGGAGGTTTGGAACTCAATGTTTAGTGGCAGAGTCTTTACTAGAGTTTTTTCTTCATAATACTAACTTTATAACACCAGATCCTCAAGTTTCAAGGTTTAGGCATTCAGTACCAGCAGGATTGAAGAGTTAGAATCTGGTATTTAATGAGAAAGCCTCCGCTTAAGACTCATAATACTTTAAAAACAGTAGATCTTCAAGTCTCACGGCTCAGGCTGGCACAAGACTTGCAGCATCAAGAAGTAGAAATTATAATGTATGTTCTTTTACATTATAAACTACAAGGTTACAGGATATCTTTCAGTTTAGTATGCCTTTTGACATTGGCCTCCTCCAGCATATTCCATTGTGTTCCGTCACGCGCCACCCTTCTCCATTGGTGTCCAGCCGTAAGTTTTAAATCATCTTTCCATCTTGTTAAGATATATACTTAATTTATTTACTTGTCTCGCATACGTACTTAATTTATGTACTTACATGACTTTGCTTCTCATCACTGAAAAGTTCCTAATATCAACATTCAGCCCGATCACCCTGGTTTAGCTAAAGAGCAAAGAGTTGTTAGATTGCCATTAGACCTACATCATCGAAATTTGAACACGGCACTTGGGCTGTTTAATGTTGAGGAATTTTGTAATATATCTTCTATTTCCATTTTCATACGAATATACCGGTAGTACTACCTTTTCAATTAAATATATATATAAATATATATATATATATAAAATTTTGAGGAATATTATGGTACGTTTTTAACGTCCATATCCAGAGTCTTCATTTTTTCACGTGATGACGCTGGGGTACCCCAATTGAATTTATGGTACAACTTAGAAGTTTTTTTTTTAATTCTGTTAAAAATTAAACAAATTATGAATGAGTGTAGTTGGTGACAAAACATTTTGTTCATGTAAAAAAATTACCTGAAGCAATTTAGAAAATGGGAGACAGTTCTAAATAATAATAAATCGGAAGGCTATTTGTTTCGAAAATGATATTAATAGCACAATAATAATTTAAACTTTTTATTATGCTCAATAATAATGTAGTATAATAAAAGGTAATTATGATAGATATATAAAATGGCACGATACTACGTAGATGTGTCATAAGCGATTCAAAATTAAGGTAACTTAATTATCTCAAATTAATTCTATGTCAATAATTTCAAATTTATTCCCTGTATCAGGAGGTTGTCTCTCAATTGTTTTATTTGACTATCTCTTAAGCAAACATGTCAAAATGCCATTTTGTGTCTGCATATCTATACATTCTACCTCTGCAACTAGTATAAGTTAAAAAATAACCTTGAACAGACGTGTATTCAAGTATTATAATTTTAATAATAAATGTATTTTGAATGTTGAAGTGTGACACATTTTTAGAGCATAAGGGTAAAAAGGCTTACTAAAAATAATTGGGACAATTTAACTTGGAAACAATTTTATTTATTCTTTACTTCATTTTTATGATGTTCAAGATAAGAATATGGAAGAACCGATATGTACATATATATATATATATATATATAATATATGTGTATATATATATATATATATATACATATATATATATATATATATATATATATATATATATATACATATATATATAAATATATGGAATTTTTTCGATAATAAGTGTTCATCGCTTCAGAATAAAATTGGTATAATGCGAAATATATAGAAACATACCGTTTTAGCCAGGACCACATTGAAATTCTATTTGTCCACATAAGAACGCGTGAATTTTGGACAAATCTGTCGCAATACACTTCAAAGCTTATATCAAATATTATTAAATCAGCTTGAGTTACATCGCGCTTTCGTGAATTTTTTACCTTTAGAGAAAATTCCCTTTCTAACTTCATTCCCAATTCCCTTCCTTGTTTAAAAATTAGTCACACATTTGATAACAAACTGGTTTTAGTAAGCAATAAATCAATGTCAAGTTGTTTCCAAATATTGGAAATGATTAATATGTGGAGTGTAACTAGCCAGAAGATTTGTCGATTTTGTTGTCTCGCGAGAAGTAGTGGAATCAAAAATTTGTTACATTAACTCTTGCTTTAGAATATTTGTCATTCGTTTGCAGTCTTATTATTTCACTCTACACTTCTTGACAAAATGGTAAAGTAGTTTCAATAACCTACAAAATAGATATCATTCGCTATAATTAACAACACAACGTGTGTGTAAGCATATGGGTCTTCGCGTATAGGCTATATTAAAAAAATATACATGAATTGGTTATCTAAACACATAACGACTCAAACGTATAAACGATTTATACATATATTTTTAGTTTTAAGTTTAACGGTTTAGTAGTTTTTACACATGGACAATTTGTTTAGTACACATGGAGAAATACAAATTCGTTTTGCTTCTAAGATATTTTTTCGACGCTGTATTTATAAGTAGATATTAAAATACCATGGCAAATAAAAATGAATATTTAAAAAAGTAATGTGATAAAACCCGCCCTTACAAGGTCATAATGTTAGAATTCACATAGTTACTGAAAATAAAGTTAATTAAATTTTTCCAAAAGATAACAAAAAATATGTATTAAAAACGATTATTATCGATAAGTAAGATATATAATTTTTTTTTAAATATACAAACTCTAATTTAAACATATTTTTTATACGCAATCCGGCATTTTTGGATATTTTCTAGGATAAACATTCTCATGAGAATCAAGGTGTCATCTAAGACGAAGCGGTGCTAATTTTGTTTTTAGTGGAACATTTTACGATTAATATAGGTCCCTCCTTACGAAGTAATATAAGTCTATGCGTGGATTAGTTCTTTGATGTTAAGTGATATGATCTGATTTTTTAATTCAAACCTATTCAATGCAGATACGATTCATTCAAATGGACTTTAAATTTGGCTTTGGGAAATACTGCTGCTAAAGATCATAACATCTCATCTGCTAAAAATCATAACAAAGATCAGATCATATCATTTAACATGAGACTTGGAAAAATAGAAAGTAAACACTCTCTTCTTTTTAATGCGAAGATAATAGAAAGTAAACACTCTCTTCTTTTTACTTGAACTTAAGTTCTGACTGCTGCGAGTTAAAGCACGTACGTGCTTAACATAATTCTGTAAAATTTCATAAAGTACCCATTTATAATACAGTGACAAACTTATATTAGCAAATAAATAGTATCTCCAAAGTTAGTTAAATTTAGTATGTTTCCAAATATAATGTAGTAAATAATATTTTTGCTGCCCTTTCATTCATCCCCATCCTTCTAAAAACGCCATATTTTGATCTTTAAATTATAGTAACTTTACAGAATACTGTATTTGTAATGACAAGATACCCTATTTGCCGACGCAGGGGAAAGTGAGCCCATTTACATGCAGGATAGCTCTGTTGAAATATAATTTTAAGTAATTTTAAGACATTTTCGATAATTTTCTTAAAATTCAAAGAAAAACAACATAGAAGTCCTAGTAAATACCAAAATGCATATTAAGTATAATTTAAAATAACCTTTATATTGTAATCAGACATCACACGAACTTAAAATTAAATGATTACCTTAACTGACAGAAAGCATACCTTAACTGACTTAAAGCCTAATTATTAACCAAAAACTACTACCGAATACTCGGGTACTTTAATTGCATAACATGTAGAGAGCCAGATAGCTTTGAAAAACCAGTTGTAGTGGATAAGTTTGAAGTAAAACGCCCTCGCGGCTCATCACCTATCCACCAGTCAGACCACATTAAGACCGTCATGGGTCTTTTATTCATGAGGGCCGAAGGTCGCTTCATGTAGAGATAGCTAGTGGGCAACACTACTAATTCCTTTTAAGACGGATACAACCTTTACTAATGAAAATACAACAACCAGTTTTGGATGAAGAAACCACATATTACGTGTAAATTTAAAGTCCTTATTTTATTTCCTTCATAAATTAAAAGTGTCGGACAAGGGAATAAACACATGAACAATTCTGCTTTAAAAATAGAGTTTCGTTCCAATCGTTTAGTTATGGAATTCTGAAAAAGGGTAAAAGAATAATTATCATGGTTTACGATCCGTACGGCTGCACCTAATTCATCGTCGTATAACTTTTCATCGAATGGAAATATCTTCTTCATTTCATCTAATTTTATATAAAATCGCCAATCTCTTCTCATGGTATTTTACATGTGTTTTATTCTTTGGTTATTTGCCCCCTAACTTAGTTGAATATTCATATCTTCATATACTGAAAATATTCGCTACGGCAATATAAGTTTATCAGATAATGTCTTGCTCAAGTCTTTACATACACAACAAATATATTAGTATACGTCGCTGAAAATTAATAAAAATAACATAAATTGCTTGAAATAACAGAGCACAGAATTCCTTTACAAATATTAATTAATTTCAGAGAGATAAAGAGAATTAGACAAACACACTTGCTATCGATTGTTGTTAAGAACTCGATGCAAAATATACATTTTGTCAGGGAGATTTATTTTAATCAAAATTTTTAACACAATTTCATTCGTAGCTTGGTTTTATTAATAATACAATTGAAATTATCAGATAACATAAAGCAAACAATTCTAAGTAGTATTATGGGGCGTGAAGGTGATATAACAATATCTAATTATTATTAGACTGTTACAACACTAGCGACTTAATTTATTAAGGCGCTCACAACAAAATGGATTATTTGACACAGATTTTGAATATGTGATGTTTATTAAAATGATATCAACTATTTGGCTGCCAAGATGGAAGTTTCCTTCACAAATTTTGTTAGATTTACAATAAACATAGGTGTTTATAATAAAATTATCTTATAGGATAAAATCTCTTAAAATATCGTGGTGGGGAGGCTACGTGGCCAGCCTTCGGGATAATCAGTCCTTTGCATTCCCTTTTATTGCACCTAATGTACAGCAAAATTAGCGAAGACAATAATAATGGCAGACAATATATGTTTATGGTGACTCTTCGGTCTGTACAGATATTAGGGTTTATAGAATTAGGGAGAATATAATTCTTAACATACCACCGGCCTTGAACGAGGTATGTTCAATAAATTAATTACAAAATATAAAGTTGAATTTTGTTACTCAATTTATATATATTTTCAAAATGATTATCCCATTTAACAATCATAAGTTATCGGGAACGAGCGATTCGGGATACAGATAGTTTATAAGCTCCTCAATGTGTCTTGATGGTGACAACACGTTTATGATACGTGCAGTGTAAATGTGGAACGTTACCTTCTTTCAACTAGTAAACTGGTTCTTAATTAATTATAAGTTTTACCCTGCTATTCGTTCCGGATCATCAGTTAATTGATGTACTCCTTGCACCATCATTTCCAAAAGGGTTGTGTGATGTACTGAATACGTTGCCAGCTTGACAGTCGAATAAATGGGTTACCATCTGAATGTATCTCATATGAGAAAGTGTGCAGGAGTAAGGGCTTGAAGGTCATTGGGGTTTTCGCATAAAGGAGTTATGGGTCTTAAAATAAGGATTGCCTGGATTTCTACTACGTATGTCTCTAACTCTTCGTAGGTGAACAGTTTATGGCTTATTGTTGGTACAAAATGAGCCTTGAATGATTTTACGGCGGTCTCTCAGAGGCCACCGAATTGCGGTGATCTTGGAGGTATGAAATGCCAATTTATCACTTTATTATTTAAAAATTGTATTATGCTGTCATTATGAATGTCTGATTGTATTAGGTTATTTGAAGCTGTCTGATATATTATTTGTACTACCAAAATTAGTTGCATTATCGTAATATAAATTCAAAGCTTATGCGTAAATATATAGCAAAATGCTCTAGCAAATGTGTAAATATTTGTGTAAACTTGCAATGAATGCGTCAGGGCTTAAATTTTATACTAATTGGATCTGAACCGCCTTAGTTGCAAAACATAAATATGCAAGCATGAACTTTGATTTTACCTTGGTTTCTATGTTTTTTTCTTTAATATGAATTGGGGTTTTATTTTTCTTTAATATGTTGGGATTAATCATTTTAGAATGGCTCTATGTAAGACACGCAAAAACATACAGTCAATAAATTTTAAATAAAGTTAATAGGTCCTTTTTAATTTGAAATGACAATTTTAGTGAAGACAATTATTATACTCATTAAAACATCCAAGTACTAATGAACATTTATTATTACGCATTAACAAAATAAATAAAAAGTGTGTATGTGTATGTGGGTATGTTCGTGCATTTCTGCATGTGTGGCTGGGTGCATATTACGCGCATGCATAGTACGTATGTGCATGCTTGTGTGTGAGCCTACATACATATAAGTATGCGTGCGATGCCGATCTACGTATGTATAGACGCCCATAAGTGTTTTCATTGTACGACCAAACGCCTAAATTGTTGGTCGGTTTCACTGAACTGTAACGTTTGGGGGTTTTTCATAAATATCATACAATTTTTTGGACCAATTTTGCTGGGGAAAACTAATTATCCCCTGTCAATTTACTTTTGTATTAAAGATTGATTGTACCAAATTCGAAAGGACTATGATAGGAATATACCAATATATAATATAATTATCGAAATTTTGGTAAAAATTTATTATAAAAACACAAAATTTCTATGATCATCCGTTCCTTTCCATCTGCTCCTAAACATAATATTGATATTATTAAAATATAACATTGCCATTTTTGCATAGCCACAATTTATAAAACTACTTAGGACATGGCTTATCGAACAAGCGATTCCACGACTTATACCTTGAATCAACAATTTCTGGAAATATTAATGTCCTGTGAACGGCTGTCATATTTAAAATGTCGATACAATCTACAAAAATTGAAGAATCATAATTTGCCCAGTGTGAATTTCGTAATTAATTATTGTTACCTTTTACTGATATTTTTAAAATAGATTTTTTTTAAAGTATATTCCAAAACACTATGGAAACGTCTAGTTTTTATTGCGTAGAATTTGAAAGTAGACCTGGTAGATGAAGTCATAATAATATTGGTATAATAGGTCCGCATTATGATTTCTTTATGGAAATTCACCATCTATGTATACCGGTTAAATGTAAACAGTTGTATATATAGTACAATATGCAAAGTAAAAAGAAAAGGACGACTGAATTTTGGAAAGTTTCAAAATACATATTTTCTACAATTTAAAAATAACTGTCGATTGTAGTCAAAGCTAACGAAAAATAGTATACAATAACTATGCAATATTTTTAACCTTTAACCTGTAGTTCAATATTCTATACTGGTGTTGAAATACGAATGATGAATCGGTATTAAGGTATATTAAATATCAAAAACAGACCACAGTTCACCTTGAGTGTTTAAGAATCTTGATATTTGCAAATTATATATTTCTTTATATAGAAAGAACACAAAAAGAAGAACAATAATACAGAGTTTCAATAATCTTTTATTGAAACTTTCTATTATTGTTCGTTTACGTTGGATTTAATTTTTAATTTTTTGTTTCACTTGAACTAAACTCATTGTACGTTAGTTTGCTGATCCATTCAACATCTTTATAAAACACGTGTAATTATATACATTACTAGTTTTCATCTTTTGTTAAATTAATAGATTTTTACCATATTTTTTTGAAACGTTTAAGCCGAAAAAAATGTATAAATATGTAAAAATAATAGAGTTTTCTTCACGGGGAAATATATTTAATAGAAAAATATCTTTTCTATATAACTTATACTTTTATTTTTATTTTTCTGGAAAAAAAAATTAAATTTCAATGTATATTGCATATTAAATTTTTTCGCGATATACATTTCTAATGCTGTATGAAATATTTTCGAGTACAAGAGAGGAATGTATTTAGAATTAGGCCTTTTTATTAAGTGACAACAAAAATATTTTTTTTTGTATCAATAAATAATACAACACATTTTTTTAATATATAATTTATTTTTTAAAAAAGTCATTGTCTACATATACATTTTACTTCCAATATGTAATTAGTTAACATAGCATTAATAGGAACATAGTGAAAAAAAAATTACATTTCAAAGTGAGTTATGCTTTTTTATTGACTGATAGTACGTTTTGATAGTAGTACTCTAAATATGATCTCAAAAAAATGAGGTATTCTATTTAAATTTTAATACCATCTCTTTTACACGCATCATTTCGTGGACTCTGTTTCATTCATCGTGGTTCACGTATGGAGCTATTGGTTTTTTTTCTTTTTAAATGATTATAATATATGCACTAAGTGCAATGTCCTTTTAAAGCTTCATTGAAATATTGTGAGAAAATATTAAAGGAAATACGATTTTTTAATTCTGATCGTAATGGATTATCTATTAGCAAAATTGGATAAGTAAAAGGCAATAAAATCTATAAGAAATTATCAGAACATACGTTGCAAATTATTAACAATTTTATGTTACTTGTCAGCGTTTTCATGTTTTAAGTTTGGGAAACACAAATCAGTAATCAACTGAAGCACAGAATAAATAATTAAGAATATCGTCTAGAATTCCATTAATAAATTACCCGTAAATAAGTACTACACAACACAAGTGATTATAATGAAAGTTGTGGCCTCTTTTTTCGTGCGTACGGGCAGCAAAATATAAATACTTTTAAGACAGTGTTGGAGCAATGACTACATGAATAATTCGTATTACATGGACGAGCAAGTTACAAATATATATTTCTATGTCGATATTGGAACAATAATTCATCATCATCAGGGAGTAGTCCCTTGTGACAACAATCGTCGATCAGATATTGATTGAAGTTTTTTCATTATTGAAAATTTTACACTGCTTTAAATAAGTAATAGGCTACGGTTCTTTATTTACGGCTTGACTAGCAAGAATTTCTTTGTTTTTTCCAGTTGTTTGCACTGATCATATATATATATATATGTGTGTGTGTGTGTGTGTGTATGTGCGTGTGAGTGTGTGTGTCTATGTATGTATAGCGTATACAAATACATGAAAAATTCTCTATAGACTTCAAATAAAATAGAACAACAAAACATTCAAACCGTTACAACAGTTTTAATAGATGGAACACAACAAAAAAAATGAAAATAAGACATTATTATGGACATATTTCTCGATGAGATGAAATAGTTATATTTTACGCCTCTTAAGCTAAATATTTTATCAGAATTTGTATAGTTTTTTATTAAAAAATCGGACATTTTTTAAAAACACCGAAGTCAGGTTTTTAACATACAAACTTTTTTAATATTTTTGTTTCCGCAAAATAAGTCGAAATTTGTTTCATATTCCGCAATCTAAACTTCGAAACATTGAACTGAACTTTATTTGCTTTTTGTAACAAATCTATACTTTCTCCCTGTAATTCTCGTCTCGCAGAGCAACTGCCAATCTTCAACATTTCCTTAGCTTTTCCGATAATTTCAACAGAAACATTCAAAGCAAAAATCCCTCAACATTATTGGAAAATGGCACATTGTTCTCTTCGTACCAATAATGACGAAGTCGGCAGGCGAAGGTTATCATTAATGAAAAAATAATTTTTTTTTTTCATGTTAAACATATTAAAGGAATGCTTTCAAGGCAGTATAAAAATAATATTCCATCCAACTACATGGCACTAGGAAATTAAAAACGAACTGATTTGGTATTCATTCTATAAATATATTTTATTCTATGCCAAATTTATGTCTATACCAATTAATATACCAAATTAATAATTAATACGAAATGTTTAAAAGAGTGCTTGTTGATAATTGTGACCAATCTAATATCTTCTCGCGGTGTTGTTAATTTTGATCTTTTTTCTGCGAAATTTTCACTTTTATTGTAGGTTGAACCATATTTTTGGAAGGGTTTACATTATCTGTCGTTTTATGATATTGCTATACACGTTGAGAAAAAATATTTATTACTTTTTACATTATTGCATCCCAACTTTCATTTCGACTCAGATTTATTTCAAAGATTACAATGAAAATATGTACAAAGCTTCTAATGCCTTTAATTAGACGGCCAGATAGAAAACAGAGGACCAGACAGAAAACTTAGTATTAATCCGAATGATTTTCTTCTATATCCATTATAGCAAGGGTGTTTAACGATTACATTATAACTATTACGATGACATTATAACTATTCTGTGGACAAATAAAGGAATTTATCCAAGAGTTCTGTTTATACCTAATTAGTTGACCGCAACTGATAACTAATTAATTGACCAGAACTAGCATATTTCCTGAAAAGAAAATAGAAAATATTTTGATGAGACTATTAAATCCTCAAGATAAATATATCGAGAAAATCATTAGATTTAAAATAAAATTCTATTTCCCAAACGAATGGAAACTTCACCAAAATTATGACATTATCAATCGCATTAACTGAATTAGTAGTTTCAAGCCTTAGACAGTAATTTTTATTTCATTCCACGAGATTACTGTAAACTCGAATCGATACTCCGAAAAACAGTCCACGAAATAAAGTTATTTCATTATTGAAATTACTATACTTTTTTTTGTATAAAAAGAATTTCGTCCAAAATATGGACGCAATAAATTGGGTCGTACTTCCGCTTTTAATTTTGTTTGTTCATATTCGACATACATTAAAAATTGGGGTTAATTTGTTTTGGTTTATAATTTGTATATTCTTAAAACACTTTTGAAAACTGTTACTGGTTCTAGCGTAGTAAAATATTTCTATGGAGAATTTCGCTTTCCTTATTTTTCATAATTTCGTCGCTGTTTTATTTATTAAAATACAATAAATTAATTGAAACTACAAATCAAAGTCGTTACTTCACTCAAGTGCGGTTTATGAAAGCACGGCCTCTTGATATGACCTAATTTGTTAGAAAGCACTTAAAAAATATAAAATTAATACATATTCCACGTCAAACGATAAGAGAGTAGTTATGTAATGTTTAAAGGAAGCCAAGCAAAAGGGAAGTGGAAACATGAGATATGATGATCAAATATATTTGGTTGTGATCCGGGATATTGTAAGACGACCAAGCGCTTTGAAATGGCCCTGCACTGCTCTTTATTTATATGTTGAAACATTAAACTGTAAATATTCTGGTGACTGCCTAATTAAATATCAGAAAGAATGAAGATTGGCATAAAACAAAATTATCGTTGCTATATATGCGCCTGTTAAAATTAATGAATTTTGCAGTAAACTATATGACACGATAAAAATTGATGGAAAATAAATACATCCATAGCTTTAGTTAATAGGTGCGATTAAATAGCCTCGATTATGAGAAACATTACATCATATTATCTTCGTATAGAAATAATATATTTTATTATCTTTTTGTCTAATTTTAAATACTAACTCTCATTTAATCAGGTTTATTTTAGCGGATTAGACTAAGTCGTGAGTTTTCAAGTATTTCTTTGAATTCCTCGTATATTTTTTTATTAAATGAAATGTGAAAAATTAACAATCAATTATTTGGTGCATTATTTTCTTTATGAACATGTCCTACTATTCTAAATGCAGATAGTGAAGAGGTAAAGTAAAAGTTTCATAAAAATGTAACATGTGCTAAATAAATCTTAGGATCTTTAGAATCATTTTCTTCTTTGTATTATTACTATATATATATATATATATATATCTGATATTTACATTTATTTATACAAACATCCCAATTAGGTACACATCTTTGAAGTGAGATGAAGAGTGGGACATCTCAGAATAAGGAAACTTGAGTTTGAGTAAAATATTTTCGATTCCACATTCGGCTAGTGACAAGCAAGGTTCGGCCTTATAATTTAGCTTGGACAATATTTCCATGACTTCAATTGAAATAGAATTTTTTTTAATGAAAGTGAAATTGAATGCGAATGCAATTTATTACTGAACTGACTATGACAACGGTTCAACCTATTTCTTCAGGGTAATGACATTTTATTTTATGCGAAGTAGCCAAAATTTAATGTTTCTTTTTCTATACTGATCTTATTTCAAAATGCTTCATCATTTGAAGGAAGGAAAGGTAAATGAAGTAAATTTGAACTAAATCTAAATAATTTCTTAGAACTTTCAAGCATTTCTGAGATAACCTGTCAAACTATTTTGCTAATTTGATCAAAAAGAAGTAAAAAGTAAATATTATTTTATCATCTAACAGAAATATTTGAAAAGAGAATGAATTCAATAGGACCAAAATCCTATAAATTTGTTTGCGAACGTTAATAAATAATGGCATTTATTAATTGGAAGTCAATTACATTTCCTTCGAAATTTATTTGCCTATGATCACGTAGGTAGCAGAAAACCACATTTAGAAACCCGTTCTTCTGCTGGACGATGGTCACATATTACCCAGTCTCTTCTTCTACACCGCCTCATACCTACCTTTAACATCATGTGTCGATATAATACAAAAAGTTGTTGCATTTTAAGAGACACATGACCGATTTTCGTAAAAGTAGATGCGCGGTAAAAAATATTTAACAATACCTGAAATGCTTTTATTCTATTACATAACAATATATATTTGCTGAGTAACTAAATGTTACACAAAAATTTACCATAAATCTAGCAGGTTTAAATTATTTGAGAAGATGAAAACAGAAAATGCTGATGGGACCGAAATCACTCTATTAGTTTTGAACCCATGACAAATTATATGTATATATATATATATATATATATATGTATATATATATATATATATATATATATATGTATATATATATATATATATATATATATATATATATATACATACGCATACATATATTATACAATATTTAGATTAATGACATAACTATGATGAGAAATATATACATATGTTCCATGTGTTACTGTGTTAATTTTAAACTAGCCGCATGCTCGCAAACATATTCGTATATCACCATTAACTCAACAAGCTAATTTGTAAGATGTTACTTCTGACTACTCCGACCGCATTACGTGAATAATTCAAATGCGCTCTGGGCTTGTTTTCCGATAACGCGAGGGAAAACTTTTATACAAACCGAAGGTATTTCTCAATCCTTGGAGCTTTTTCAATAAATTAAATGTGGTTCCAAATAGATTCGACTTACTTCTTCTGAAATTCTTATGTGGCTACTCATATCACCTTCTGTAGATAAGACAACACTGAGATGATTATATGAAAATTGTGTAATAACTGTCAGAAATAAAAATAAGAAAAAACATTAATAATCATAACGCTATGTTATTCAATTTGAATAAATACAAAAGAAAACAATGAAAGATTTAACACTTTAAAGTACAATTTAACACAAATTCGTGACATGCGTAAAGCAACTTGTCGAATTGGCTACCGGCCTGTCACAGGTGAAGTAGCGTCGGAGCCGTTTCAATGTCCGTTTTCGATTCACTAATTAACATTAAATAAACCCCGATGCATAATAAAACCGTTTCGAATGTGTTTTTCAAACCGTGACCTGCGGTACTCATATCTAAACATTTCATCATCGATTATGACGTAGCACCAACGCTTAGAATTTTTCAAGCGAATATCCCGCTACGAAATCTATTCTCGCCCCTGAACCTGCAATCGACCTCAACGCGTGATTAGTACTGAATTCAAGATCACTTATTTGCTTCAATTTAATTCTCCTATTTTTGGCTTCAATAGCTCGAAGTCGCGCTTCTTTCTCATTCTCAGTAAATTTTTAACTACTTCACTCAAGGTCGACCTGGCTTTTTTTCGCGCTGCAAGAAAAGCTTTTCTTCTTATATTTTCATTAATTTAAGTGCGTCGTCGTGCGCAATATCAAAGCATTTGTCTAGATTATTTACAAATTCATCTTGATGCCATTTAAACACCTTTTGTGATTTCTTTACGTTTTTTTTGTGAAGTGTGTATTTTTGTGAATGTTAACAAGTTTCTTCATACACTTCGGCAATGATTTAGCAAGTATTCGTACCTTCTCCCAGAAAAGAATACACTTACGAATAGTTAGATTAATGCTTTCCTTGACAGTTAAATTCATTTCACGATTATAAAATAATACTGGTAGAAATTGCCAATTTGAAGAAGTTCTGAATCCGTTATTGGATGTGTTGAGTCCTGTTAAAACTATGTTTTTTTTCACAAGTACATAATTTTACTGACACATTTATTGAATAAATAAACACGTCTAAACCTAGGTCTGCACACGATTAGGTAAACAAGTACTCACCATATTTCGAAGTAACTCGCCACGAATTGCCGTGGCTTAAATTATATAAAATTATGTTTAAAGTTCACGTAAAACAAATAAAATAAGAAGGTATGCGTTGAAAAAAAACGACTTTATTTAAACAAACAAAGGAATGAACTTTACATTCAGATGAACTTCAAACTATGATTCAGGAACTGCATGAAACCTCGCTGTCAGTTGGGTTCGAGGTAAATCAGGATAAGATAAAAGTTATGACATCGGAAAGCGATAGCCCGGCGACTATAAATGTCTAAGGTACTATACGAGCTCGTAGATACTTATCGACGTATGCTTGAACCAAGAACTAGGAATGAGTAAAATGAACCAGATCAACGATGTAGAGAGACGCTAACGGCTGGAATGGGCGCCTTCTCTTAACTCGAGTTCGCCTTTAAAATGAGCACAAAGAACCAATTAAAAGCACGCATATTTAATCAGTGTGTACTATCGGTCCTCACTTACGGAACCGGAACTTGCGTAACTACAAAAGCCGTCCTGCAAAAGTCTATTGTTCCTCAAAGGGCGATGGAAAGAAAGTTGGTAGGAATCTCTTTAAAGGATCGCAAAAGAAATAAGTGGCTTCGCAGACAAAGCAAAGTAGCTGACATTACAAAGAGAGTGGCGAAACTTAAGTGGCAATGGGCTAGTCAGATTGCTCGAAAGTCCGATTCGTAGTCAAAAGTATCTTTGAATGGAGACCCTGGGAGTGCAAAAGACCTGTCGAGCAGTCGCAAATGAGATGGAAGGATGACATAATGAGAGTGGCGGGGACAACTGGATCCAGACAGCCCAAAATAGAACCGAGGGGTGCAGATTGAAGGAGATCTACACCAAAATGGCCATATATATGTATATACATATATATATATATATATATATATATATATATACATATATATATATATATATTTATATATATATATATATATATATATATATATATATATATATATATATATATATATATATATAGTGTTTTCAGTTTTAATTATAAATCAGTCCACATATATTACTGTCCACAAAAACAGCGTTTGTTTTGAGAATACTATGGGCTTAGAGAGTTAAAAGTAACGATACACTCGATATCGTGAAATCATGAGAATGCTGTATATTAAATGATATTGTTCAAAATGTTAAAATAATTTTATTCGTCACTCACAAAAATGACAATCTGTAAAAATTGTTTATGAAATGTTAGGTTATTAGCACGTTTGTATCAGCTTCACTTACATATCTCTATGTGTGAATGTAATTGAAATCTTTCAGTTATATTTTCACCCCTTCCAGACGTCTGAATTATTGAAATTTGACACACGTATCAAGAACCAATGATACGAGTGATATGAGAAATTGATAATTAAAAATTTTGAAAATTAAGTTATAGTATAAAACTTACGTTCTCATAACACGCACCCCACGCTTCTTTTAAATTAAATTTCAATTTTGTTAATATTTTTATTCTTATTTTAAGCTTATCAAAAAAATAAGTTAGACCGAATTGTGAGACATGATTTTTTTCTTGACCAAAATCTTGGTTTAAAAATATTTTTTTTAATTTAGAAGCGTGTTCTTTTAGTTTTTTTAAACTCTAATTTCGTTTTTCATATTATATTTGAAATGCTATTTCCACGAAACTCCTTTTGAACTAAAAGAGGAAACAAAAGTGAAAGTTTTGTTCCGTAATATCCTCCGTACATAGATTTAATATACTGGTCTATGAAACTCACAAGCTTAACAGAGTTTCTGAAAGAAGGCACGTAGAATTCACAAAAAGCACAAAATCAACTAATATTGACAACATAACGAATGTCCTTGTCGGTTAATAATTTCACTTTAATTCATTTAGACAGTGGTTACAGGTCTAAAAATCTACAAAAATTTATGATTTTTGTAACAGTTTCCAAAAAAAGTTAATATATATCGTTTTGCATATTTATTGTTATTTTTATTTTTCAGTAAAATTAAATAGACGCATTTGTTTGAAGATGGCTTTTTTTCTATTATATTATTACAAACTGTAATTTTTTTTGCTCTTGTCTAACTAGCAATCCCTGAATTGTTTGATTTTTATTTTCTAAAAAACAACAACTTTATATTATATTTCTGTAACGCCCAATCAATTTTCGCCAATTTCCTTAAAAGTTCGTAATTAGTTAGGTCTGTTATTTTTATTTAAAGAACCACAAAAGGAAATAGAAACAACCGAACTTGAATGCAATATATTTATACTTGGAGACGTGAAGAATTAGTGCGTGCCATAAAATGTATATTTTTACTTACATTATAATAGCCATTAATTTTAATTTTAGTATACGTTATACGAATGCAAATTCACATCATAGTTATATATTACTACACCAAATTGGAATTGATGAAGCTAAATACAATTGTCGGAAGCTTATGTGAGCCAACATTTACATAAAACGATGAAGCTTGCGCCTCAGTCCTGTTATATTGCTGAAATAAAAATAATTTAAACGATATAACACAAATAAAGTGGAAAGGCGAGGAGAATAAATTTGTATTTATGTTGTACGTGAGAACAAACATGAACTTGCTGAATGAAACATTCATTTGTTCTTGTGATTCTTATGTAAGTTACTTTCTACTTGCTACAAGCAAATGAGTGAGACACGAAAGTGATCTCATAAGGGTTCCATTTTTCTCTTTTAGTGTACAGAAAACTTAAAAACCGCCTCTTAGAGTAATTCAATAGCCATTTTATGGTAGGCTTTTTATTTAGAGATACCCTCGATGTGATATCATGGATGAAGCTTAAAAATATGACTTACCGCCTTTCTTCCCGGCATTGTTCGCATTGGTTCTCGATTACGACGGTGGGATTTCTTTCCAACTGTAAGACACCATTGTAATATCTACATGTAGATAGTTTTAAATCGTTGATATAAACAAGTCGCATCATCTGTTGCGCAATGCCAGGACTGAAATTCTATGTTTAAAAAGTTCCGATTTTTATTCTATAGAAATAACGTTATTTTTTCATATATTGAATATATTTGGCGTTAATTTATTTCTACTTTCTTTAATTTATTTACCACGACCTAGGTTTCGTTGTATTCCCAATCTTTGCTAATATCCCACCTAAAGATATTGTAATACAACGAAACCTAGGTCGTGGTAAAGAAATTAAAGAAAGTAGAAATAATACTACATCACGTAGTTTCATTTAATTGTTATTTTTTGAGTTAAAAGTGATCAAAAGAGTAGTTAGAATAACGAACTAAAAACAAACAAAACAAATTATGAATTTTTTTTATGCTAAAGGGCACAAGAATGCGTTAGGCTTGCTTAAGTAATAAATGCCCAAACATACTTTCTGCAATGTTATTGTTTCGTGTGAGGGAGACTGCGGATAAAGCATATTTCATATACATTACATGAAATATATATTGCCTAGTTTAGTAGTGATATGTTGCTTTATTTTTGTTATAAGGTAAAGGAGATCATAACTTTCGTAATTGCACTATTAGCATGAATGCAACACCAGCTACCCTTTATCACAACATTATCACAAAAATATTGTAGTAGTTAAATTTAACAACCCTATCAACAAAATATATCGTCGGGTAAAAGACTGACTTTCCAAGTCAGTTTCAAAGAATGGCATTATTCACACTAATCAAAATAAGTTAAATCTACATATACAGTGTAATCTATTAGTTTGTTAGGTACCTAAAAAGGGTCTATTTTCAGACATGGAAGTTTTGTTAAGATATAAAATAAAAGAAACTGTGATACATGTACAACAAAATCGGTCCTAAACTGCTGTTATGATCATTTAAGAAAGCCTGTAAATGTAAATGATCATGCAGATATTCTTTAAAGAATGCAATTTTTTTCAATTCCAAACGAAACACATTTCTCTTCTGCATTCATCAATTGTAATTCATATTTTATAGTCCGCGCAATTGCTCTGATTCTATAACGCGAACGAATCTCATTAATTAATCGTGTTACTCTTACACAATCCTAGTTCTTCCCATCACGTGTATACATCTAACCGATGTCAAGTTTCAGAATGTGCTTAAAATATTTAACCACATTCTGAAATTTGATATCGGCTCATCACGGAATGTATTGTGATTTCGGAGTAGATATTGATATCCCGATCGAAGAGTAATTATTATTCTTCTTATATTTTTATTTAGTAATATATTATTATTCGAGAGTAGTATTACATATATTATTATTCTAGAGGGTATTATTATTCTAGATCCTTCCTAAGGATACTCTACTAATACACATTTCAGCTTTCATGCTTCATATTTATTGACTTATGATTATGAAAACTCTATTTAAAGTTGTAGAACGGTGGATTTACGATTAATGTGAAAACAAGGGCTTGAATCACATTTACATGATTGTAAGATATTTCTCTCTGTAAGATATTGCTCTCGTAGCAGTAAGTCCAAAAGATGCATCAATTATATACATTAAAGTGGGTAAATAAAGAAATAAATAATAGAAATGTTGTTTTATATTTCAATGTAACAAATTCATAAAGCTAGCCATCTATTGAAAATATAGAAGCCAAGAAAATATCAGGATATTTGAGGAATCTCCCGCTCGCTCGGATAGTTCATAATATGTGAATAAAGTAGTATACGTAAACACGGAGGAACTACTACCGCAACAGTTTCAATTAACTGGCACATGACCGCTAAGTCATGTGGTCGTTTACTGAATTTTGTTCTTTTCATAAATATGTGAATGTGTAAATATATAATGTTGAGAGAAATTCGGTGGCTACTTCGTTTTAAAGTTATGCATTTCCTCGTCGTTATATTCCAATGATATATTCGCTTGAAAACTGACTAAAAAACATAAAAAAAATAATTCAACTTAAAAATACTTCCTGCACTATCATTTATAATTTAAATATAATATAATTTATGTTATAATTTTTAATTTAAATATTTACTATACTATAATTTATAATATAAACTACTTACTACCGATTTTTAAATAATAATGTCATTTAAAAAAGATAAAGCTGTTGGTACCTCTAATTCATCATTTTTCTATAAAACCGAGTTTCTTTACGGGAAGAATTAATTTGACAAGCTTGTATTTTTAAATAATAAGTGGAGGTTATAGTTACAGAAATTCATTATAAAATTGTTATACTTTTGCCTAAAATAATTCATGCGTCAATATTTTCAAAAACGCGAAACTTAATTTTAAATTAATTAAATAATAATTATTAATTGATATAAACACGATTAATTAAGCATTATCAGAAAAAAAATTACATTTTAGCTACACACAGAAATAGCTTCATTTATTCACCTGAAGTTTGGTTACATGTAAAGAAATATATTTAAACTCTTCTTTTTGAGCTTCTTTTATACATTCATACAGGATAATATTTTCTTGAAGCAAATGTTACGCACTTTTGAACAAACCATTCTTCCAAATGGTTTATTTTTTATCAATATTAAAATACCATAACCACATCATTCTAGAGATGAAGTAATTATTTTCGTGAATATACAAAATGTTACATAATATACAGAACTTTCAACACTGTATTGATTTTATATCCCTTTCTTCTTCCCAAATACTCACATTGTCGGCGTGACTTTGCGAAACTACAATCATTCCAAAACAAATGAAACATATTGAGGTCATAAAATAGAACATATTGTACAAGGAAATGTGGACTCAAGTACAACATGAGTAAAAATTTATTTCTCTCGCTTGCTACAATTATCTTGAATAATGTAACATAAATAAAACCCAAGCTACATCGCATTATGTAAATATTGGCTTATTTAGCCTCCTTATATTTGTGTAGAGAGTAATCTCAATGTAGATACAGTCTGTGCAGAATATGTAACCAGCATCTAAGTTTCTATTCACTACATTGACGGTTGTTTTGCTTTAGCGTACGCATAAATTGATACTAGTGGTGGTTACCATATAAGTGGAACATGGTAATATTGTGTTGCTATTCTTCTTATAAGTAAGAATAGCGTATTCTCGTATATTTTATTCACGTTTTATAAGATGTAAAAATAATTTATGATTCTAATTGTGAATTTTGTTGTCAATCCGGCCATTTCATTATTTTCTACAATACTTTTATTGAAAAATATTCTGGTAAAATATCAGGTGTTTGTAAAGAATAGTAATAATTTGACAATAATTAAAATATTAATAGAAAAAAAGTAATCAATTATGTATTGGGTAACAGATAAAAGAAATCATCATCATGGTGAGAGAGCGTGGAATGTAGCGGAAAGTTCCAGCAAGAATCAACAAATTCAGATAAGATTTCGTACAGCCACGTATTGTTTTGACGTTTATACCTTTTCCAACTGTGAAAAAAAATTGTGAGAAATTTGTTGACTAAATGACATTGCAAGTACCCTGCTAGGGCAATGCTAGTAGTTGATAGTGGAGCACACTCTCCGGAAGAAGGGAAAAAATACCCCTACCAAATTCTGAAATGAAACTACTAAGGACGTCACAAAAGATGCTTACTTACATTAATCTGGAGATGCAGGTTGCTACAAGAAAAATTTAAGAAGCTGGCGCAAAATTGTAAACCGTGGAGAAATTTGGAGCAAGTCTAGTGTCTGGTTGGAGTTAAAATATTTTAGAAACAATTATAAGAAAATAAAGGACATTTGAAATTAAAACTGGGCTCATATTTTTTCAATAAAAATTAAATTAATATATATTGCCTAACTTTTAAAATAATATTTAAACAAATTACGAAGTTATGTTCAAAACAATAAACTGCATCATATCAATGGTATCTGCGTGATATAAAAAGTGATGTGAACATTATATAAGATTTCGGGAGTCTTAAGTCTTTTCTCGGTGAATTCAATGAATATTTTGTTGCACTAAGTTTTCCTAATTTCTAAAAGTTTCCTTTTATTATTGCTCGTTTTTTTATATGAAGAACATGGCTTTAAATTCCAAAGTGTACAGTGAAGTATTTTGAAAAATTGAGACGAGATCAAATTTTCGAGCAGAATTTATTTAAATTTAAAATTATATTGATTTATTAAAAAATTAGAACCGAAGCAGAGTTTTAAACTATATTTATTTAACAAAATAAATGGGAAAGAAGACAATTCTTTAATAGTTGCAATACCATTATATTAACGAATTGGAGCCCACTCTTCCAGGAACGGGAAAAAATACTCCTACATAAATATGGAATGGAACGTGCAAGAATACCACAACAAAGGTAAACGTAATTAACGTGGAGACGCAGTTTCCTATAGGAGGCCAAAGAAGCAGGGATGGACTGGGGGAAAGTGAAAATGCTGGAGTACAATCCTATGCCGTGGAGAAATTTTATACAAATCTAAGGTCGGGTTAGATTAAAAAGATTTCATAATAGTAATAAGAATATGAATAACAGGAAATATTAAAAGAATCTTCACATTTTAAGTAAAAAATTAAATTTATTTATTTTGTACTATCTCGTAAAAGGATAATAAAAAAAAATTACGGATCATTGCACTCGAGTGGAGCCATATACTGTCCTATCCCACTAGAGAAATTGATATATTCAAAATGCTTAAAACGACTGATAACCTGAACATTGAATAAACTTAATACGATCTTGAGTTTTTCAGTTTACAAAGACATCCATGTAAGTTCACTCGGCGAACCCGATGAAAATATTATAGCATTAAATTTTCTTCACCATTGTACGTTGTATTAAAAATTAATTTTTTTATTAATCTCTGATTGTTTATATCCATAATATAGCTTTAGTTTTTAAAATGATAATGAAACACTTTGATAAATTGAAACGCAACAAATTTTGGGACAAGGTTTCTTAAAACTTGGAACAAATATAGGCATTATTATAAAATTGCACTTGAATTCGGTGCTATAAACATAATTCATTTAATTAAACAAATGGGGAAAATTATGGTTGTTCAAAAATTAGAATAAGATTATACTAATACAGAAATTATTATTTTAATCATCATTTGATAAACCGACACTTGTTGCATCTTCACGATTATCAGACTAAGTTCTAATAGTAGGCACGTATCTCTCACATTGGAGATACCAAAACCACAGATTTTATATGGCGTAACGCCCTATCATTCTCGCACCAACCTCGCATTAACAGTACTGCCAGTTTTTTTGAGATATTATATTCAATCCAAAGACTCTATTTCTTTGACATGGTTTGGTGAGATCGATCACTTTGATCGATTTTACCATCGGTGATCGATTATCCCTAATTCATAAATCATTTACCATAAAAGCAACATTTTGAAAACGTTTTGTTTCTAATATAATTTTGTTTCGTTAACCTTGCAGTACTATTAACTTTAGTATTTTAGAAGAAAAACGGATAAAACTCATTTATTAGTTGGATTACAGAATGAGTTGGAAAATTCGATTTGGGAAAATTTTTTTCAAAACTGTTTCTAAATTGAATAATACTTCCCCAATATAATTTTTTTCAAATTTATTTAGAATTGAGTTTAGAATAATTAAAACCTAATCTAATATTTTTCATCTTTAATTACGACTGAATAATGTTAAATAACGTCAATTTGTAATATAACCATCTTATATCTTATATAAAATGATATTAAATGTACTTGAAAGTATCAAATAGGGAAAAAATATTTAAAAAATAAGAAGTTTATAATGTTCTCTTAAATAAATACGACTAGAACCAACGGATAGTCTCTTTTCTCTCACAAAAATCAATAAAAAAATGTAATCCAATCAAAATGATTATGTAAAAAAATTAAATCATAATAAAATAGCTGTATGAAAAACATAAACGAAGCTAAGTTGGTAAAAAATATTGCTAGGGAAGTATAATTGATGATATAGGTTGGTTCTTTATAGTTACAATTTATTGGAGTAACTGAAATAACTTTAAATTCGGCAGAGTTCCTAATTAGCTTTAATTGCATTCTGAAGTATATTTCAAAATCTTTTCTCTTTTTGATCGTTTTCTTCATTTCTAAAGGTTGTGTCTTTGAAAAGCATTCGTGGCTTTATTTGAAATCTCCTTCAATTCCTTTGGGGCGGTTATTAAGAGAAGACCAGTGATAGTGGTTATTTGGTTAGACACCAACGGCTTACTGATTGGCGCGAAGCCATTGCCTAACACAACCAACTTGTCAAGGTTATCAGGTTCCCGGCCGACAATGTGACCAAAGTAACTGGGAATCCAGTGACAACAAATCTAGTTTTTCTATTCAGGTGCTCAATTATAGACTTGTTCTTGTTTTTGGCAGTCCATGGCATGCTGAACGTCCTTATCCTGCACCACTACTTAAAGGCGTTAATCTTCTTTTATTCCACTGACTGAATTATCCATGATTCCGATCCATACAGAGATATCGAAAAAAACAGAGTGTGGGCTTTTCTCACTTTGATAATATTGGAGACCTGTTTCAGCATTGACGTGTTAGTTGGTTCATTGCAGTCTCGGTCAACTGGGTCGGTCTGTTGTTTCTCGTCTGCTTCTTTCGCACTAGATTAATCTCTTGGGTTATTAAAATATAAAAAAGATGAAAATGGCCAATTGTTAGTGGTCAATGTTAGTGGTCTTCACATGATTATTGCCTTTGTGTTTTTTCATCGTAATTTTATTCATATATTCTTTTTTCATTTAACTGTTTATTACAGCGGCAATGTAGGAGTAAATATCACCAGACCTATATACCAATGACTAGTTCCTAAAAGAAATTTAATTAATTTTTAAAACATATATGAATACTTTCTATAAAACCTGTCAATAAATATTTCTGTTAATCAAGGTTAACGATTAGGCAATCAATTATTCATTATTTGAGTACTTACGAGTAAATATATTCCACAATTATAATTTATTTTCTGTGAGAATTATCATTTGCACTTAAGGGGAAAATAAAACTTTTGAAAATTCATTCCATGACGAAATGAAAGACACGTAACTACTAAAAACGTATTATTATTTTAAATAAAACAAATTTATTTTTCCTCAAAAAAATCCCTGGCTCTTAAAAATTAGAAACACTATATATTTATAATACTCTCCATTTCAATTTAACAAATATTCTTTCAGTTCGAAAATCTGACGTTGTAATATTTTCAATTCAATTATTTATTTGTTCGTTCAAATAGTTTTCATCAATTTTAATATGGCATAATACAAATAGAATTTAATGCCTAATTCTTTAATTTCAAAAATACACATTTTATTTGAAAGATATATTTACGTAATTTAACGGAACAAAAAACGTACAGTATTATTTACAAGTCATTAACTGAGTACCGGCGAAACAATTTAATTACTGCCAAATTGAAACGGTATTTCTATATAGAAAGCAATTTTAAAAGCCAAGAGTAGAAAAAGCTAGCATATAATATTTTAAGAAAAAAGGAAATTATTTAAGAAATTTTGAGGCGGTGCTAAAATTTTAACCTGAAAATTGAAAGTTGAAACTAGAATTTCTTTTCCACCTATGCACGTATTAAATACAGTCGAAAATATTATTATATAACAACTTCTATACGTTATAAAGCTTGTCTATTCATTCGTCGTTTTCAACATTATTAACAAAAACTGTCAAATAAAACGACTCGACATTGAAAGTCACAAAGTAATAAAAGGAGAAAAAACAAAGCTGCGTACCGCAGGTAAGGTAAAAGCTTTTAAGTAAATTTTCACGTCAATTTTTTTAAAAAAATTTTCATGCATCCAGAACTATAGGTAAGTTTATGTTAAAAAAAAAGACATTCAACATTGATTTTTTAACATCAGTTAAATATTAAATAGTGGCAACAGGGGCTAAAGATGCAATAGAAATATCAGTGGAGGCACCCTTTTACCGTATACGCTTACTTTATGGTTTATTGCAACGTAAGGGTAGGAACGAGTTATTTTAATTTATATAACTGAACAATAAAATATATTCGATTAAGCTATTTATAGAGCATAATCTCCATACCTTTGTGGTTAATATATCTACGCCTACGAGACCTATAGAACCACGTCTCGTAGGTGTGAATGGATGTTTCCTTGTTATCCTTGGTAGCACGGTGCCTAACGTTGTGATGTGAACGACAGCAGGATTCTTTTTTGCACTGGTATGTGTTTGTGTGATCAAGTGAGCAAAAGATAGTTAACAGTGAATTAATATAAAGTGTTCCTGTAATTTTTTTCCACTTTCTTAGTTTACTCTTCAAATGTATTTGTATATAGGATGTATGATGTGTGGATACATATGTCTGTGGATTATACAATCTTATTTTAGCTATTGTAAAACAGAAAAAGTATATATGTATATATATATATACATATATACATATATATATATATATATATATATATATATATATATATATATATATATATTTATATATATATATATATATATATATATATATATATATATATATATTAAATGAAATGGTTTTATTAGTTAAAATATAATATTTTACTACACCTTGATCAATAAAAGGGAAGTTTTATTTCTAAAGAACAGATTTAACAATAACGAAAAAAATATCAAACATACTTGTATGCATAAAATTAATTTTTTACTTTCAGTTTCTTTTGAAAAATTACAATATTTGTTTATAAAAATATTTCTTAGTAGGAAAAAATCCGTACTTGTTCATTAGTAATCAAATATGTTTTAGCTGTTAGGAGAGTGTTATGATTACTTTCTTACGTGACTTGTTATCAATTTATCTCTTTCATCTTATTTTTATAACTCAAAATGTTGCATAACAATTTAAATTGTTTTCAATTTAATATTATATTTCATATATTTTGATATAATGTGGGAAAACATTATTTTATATAATAGGTTTTGATTTTGTGTGATTCATTAAATTGTCTATTAATTTATTTAATCATTGTTTAGAAAGTTCGGAAATTTCTTTTTTTGCATCTATTTTACTTTCTAAAAGTAAACTTTCTCTGTTTCATGAAAATCAAATGTGCAATAAATTTTCAAAATATTAAATAACCCACCACTCATTGAATAATTTAGATTGAGTAGAGTCAATAAATTGTAAATGTTACGTTTGATCAATTGTAATAATTACCACCCATCCTGCCAGGCAATACAGCAATCGAATACTTTAAAGGATAAGTTTTGGCCACATTTCTGACTTGATATTTTTCCGACATTCTAATTTTTGCTATAAACACCTTTAGTTTATGTATACAGGTGCATTTGTTATGACTCTCTCCCCTCAAAAAAAAATTGAGTACTTCATAGTCATTTCTAATTATGTATATAATAAAAGCAAAATAGAGACTGGACAATTGGCTTCTTTTTGAGAGCTAATGAAATCTATATTTAATTTGAAGTAATTTATGTTATGTTCATTTTCTTATTCAACTTCCTATATATTATTTACTTGCATGATATTTAGGGACAAAAATTTTAAAACAAATTTAAAATAAATATACTACACAATATCATTATCTTTTGTCCAAAATTCAAGTTCTCAAATTTCCATCTCAAGAAATCTTTTTTATATTTGTCGTTGACTATCTTCTCTAATTTTATTATGTTGTTCCTCGATTTAGTCTCTTTTTCCAAAAATTGCATACCTGTATATGTCATAAAAAAATGTGATGGCAATACGATGTGTAAATTAGATATAATAAAAAAATAAAATTACAAACAAATTTTAAAAAACTTCTGTTAAACTTTTTCCTTTTTCCTTACGTTTTTATTGCCAAATTGTAAGTTTCTTCAGATACAATGACTATAATAAATAAGGAAAAGTTTCTTAACGAATTTAGCGACGAAGTTCACAGAAAAAGTTCAAAGAAAATATTACAGATTTCTCACAAAAATAAAACTATTTATCTTAAAATAATCCATATTGGACCAAAAGATCCAATTACAAAAAGATCCCCAATTACAAATTACAAAAAGAGTTCAAAATTATTTATAAGTGTACAAATATATTAATCTGCCAAAAGTATTTATAAATATATCATAGATGCATATACATATGTACATACACAACCATTTTTTCTAAAACAGGAACGTTAATTAACAATAGTTCGTTGTCTTTAAAAAACAGAAAATTCGCGCAAATTACGCAGAAATTTAAATTAGCCTTGAAACAAGGAAAAGTAAAGAATATAATATGCAAATATAACTCATTTTGCATTATATTCTAGTAACAAAAAAAATATGAGCGGGTAGACACTCGTAAATACGGAAAACTTTTTTAACTTTGACTATTTAGAAGCGCAAGTTTAAGAAAATAAAACTGATAAGACACGGCTAGAATAAAAATACCGCATATAATATACAACCGAACAATTTTAAGTGTTACGCTTAATGTTGTTGATAAATGTCATAAAATGTTTACAGAAAATGGAGTCTCGAATCGATTATGCAGCTGATCTTTATTTAGTTGGTGCAGGAAAATTTGATTAGTACCATATTTACCGCGGGAGGGATTTTTCAAAGAGAAGCTGCAACTTATTTCGCTGCATTTTTTCTTTGATTATTTATATCTCATCAAGAAAGCAATCAGTAATAAATAAATGTGATGTATGATTTTACAGTTTGACGATAATTTGCAAATTAAAATTTCATATTAATATTTAATTTTCAGGTATCAGGCTTTCAGAGAATTTTTTTTATTTCTGTAACGCGTGGTATAAAAGATAATAAGATTAAATTGGCGTAGATTGACAAATGTACATATGCTCTGTGAAAGAAATATGTCATAATTTTAATTGGTTTTTAATATTGTTAAATAACTAATTTTCAATTCAAAGATAGACGAAGATCTTTGAAGTTTTTTTTATTTATTGCAAAATTTAAATACATGTATTTTAAAAAGAATGGACTTATGGACATTATATTTGATACAATGGAAATAATTCCAACACATGTCCGATATAGACGCTGTCTATATAGACCATTCGTTATTTTGTTGACGTATTTTAAAAAGAAACGAAATTATTTTGACAAATAATTGTTACATCACAAATCTGGAAATTGTTTTCTTGCATCAAAGCTACGTAACTTAGATGTATTGAAATAGTTTGCCGTATTAGTTCCGGTGTAGTCAGGTTAGACATGAAATATATAAAAAATACTTTCAGTTAAAATAAGATTAAAACGTGACGACAATATATTCACTAAGTGGCTTTGCTCGGTCTTTGTTTTATCAAAACCTGAGCGGAGAGGTAAAGCAACAGTGATATCAATTTAAACAACATAATTGATTAAAATAATTGTAATTACCATAATACAAGTGTAGCTGTGTCAAGTGTATAATTATTCGATGACGCAAAAAAGGAAACAAAGAAATACGATAATTAAATTTCATAAAAACAGATCAAATAGTACGGCAATTGAAAAAAGAAGAAAGGAATGAAACATGGTTTTCATACTTGTTTACGAATTATATTTTTGTTTTTTCTTCAGAGACAAATATAAATAAAATTTTCGGGGAACGAATCTTCGAATACGAAATGTAAATTGGCGTATATATTTTAAATGGAGTCCATCTCATATTCATTGATTGAGACGGTAAAGGCAAGTCTCATTGAAAACTGCCGTTTCTGCAGTGTAAAGCCAGATACGAAGGAATGAACTCTATTCTATTCCCGTCAACGTTTCATAGAATTATTTTTATAACTTTTGTGTTTTTACTTTCCGTGATTTCTGAAATATCTAGTATTAAGCCTATTTAAGGGTGGCTTTAAAAAGATCGTCTTTGTAACGAATATTGGTTTACATTGGCGTTATCACGGGGTAATTTTCCATCAATTTACAATTTATACTACATTTCAATTTTTCATTACCTAAAATTTATTTCTAACTTCCACCCTCCTAAGTGGGTTAATTTGTTAGTCTCAACCGTACTCTATTTTAATTAGATAACTTCTGTATTCTTTACCCACTTACGTCATATTATTTTCTTTGTAATGGGTTGTTACGAGGGAAAATGCCCACAATACTTTTTAATAATACTGAAAATATGAAATTATCCGAATATTCTTAATTAATGTATTTATATAATACATACATTTTCAAGTATTCCTACTTCACAATATTTTATATTTTTTGCGGTTATAACGTGTTCCAATTTTCGAAAATTATTTGAATAGTACAGTAATTTTACATAAACTTAATTCTTATATCATAATAAATAATTTCAGCCTCTATTCGGGGTGGGATAGCTGGGCTGCGGTTACCATAACCTTAAGACCTTTTGCTGTGGGTAGAGAATAAGTGTGACAAATTTGAGGGAATCGAATGGAGTTCATAAAGAATAAACAAATACATATATATATATATATATATATATATATATATATATTTATATATATATATATATACATACATATATATATATATATACATACATATATATATATATATATATATATATATATTTATATATATATATATATACATACATATATATATATATATACATACATATATATATATATATATATATATATATATATATATATATGTACATACTCTTATGTTTGTGAGTGTGTGTATACACAATAATTGATTTTTAAATTGTTTGTAGATGAAAAGCTCTAAGAGGAATTTCGAGATAGAAAATTGATCCCAATTTGTTTTTAAGCCCGAGTGGAAAAGTAACTCTAATGCGTGATTATTAATAGAGCTAAAATCGAGCGTTTCCAAAACTTTAATTGAAACTAGGCAAACTGAATAAAAATACTTCATTTATTAAAACAAATGCTCACGATATAACGAAACCAACATACGGCAGAGAATGCAGAACAAAACACAACCGTGCCCAATTTCTGAACTCTCCCACGAAAAATTACATTTTCTTGACTTCTTATTTTTGTTACAGTTATAAATAAAAATTATTTTTATTATTAACCATTGTACCAAAAAATAAATCATTAAATAAATCTGACTATTTAATTGATAATCAAATATAATTTAAAATGAGGAAATGTTGATAAAATGGAACACAAAGTTAACCTGTTAAATAATAACACCTATTAACTATTGATTAAGGACTTTGTTATGGTGGGATATTTTGTACAAGTTTAGGTTTTCAAAACAATTGAAGAAAACCTATGTTTACTTATGGTTTTTATCTTAATAAGGTAAGTGTTTAAGTAAGTTTCCATGAAATTAAAAACTGCATAAACTGACAAAATCTTATTTACTGACGATAAGATTATTCTTAAAATTTGGGCCTTTTTTCTTAAAATTCCCAGATACTTTGTTGAGCCTAGATAATTGTATAGCCTCAACCACGAAAGCTTATTGATCTTAGCCTCCAGCAAATAGCAAATATGAAGTAGAAGATTTAACAAATACTTGTGGTAAAATGGATATTTGGCCTTTTGTACCTTTTGTAGCTAAATATTTGCAAAACTTGGCCTTATTTTTCAAGAAAACTTTTAATTGCCGTCTAATTTCTTTAGTTAAAATTATCAATCAAGAAGTTTAGTGTAACTTTAACGAAACAGAGAAAAGATGAATGTGATGATGAAATTAATACATAATCCAACATTTAAAAAAAAATTAAATATTTACTATGTACCGACAAATTTAATTCCAAATTTCTTTCGGAGACACAACCACCAAAAATGGTTGACATTTTTGGCCTCACGATATACTCGTGTCGCTCGAGCTGCAACGGTCACACCCCTCCAGTAGCAATATGGATCAATTATGCTAGTGGGTTGAGTTTCTTAATTGAACATAATAGTTAGTATAGGAAACGCATTTTTTATGACCCTACTACATATTAAGACTGATGGGAGTTCCAAAATCCAATCGGTAAAACCAACTTTTCCTGTAATTTTTGTTCAGAGATTTACTTTAATGTCTAAATACAACATTTTAATATCAGTAACTGTGAATATAAACTAAGCAATAACATAGTTTTGTCCTCTATAAGAGTCGCTAGACTTTCATTATATTATTATTTATATTCAGAAGAATTTTTTATATTCACAAACACATTTCTTACCATTTTTTAATTTAAAAATGTGAAACATAATAAAACTTTCCTTTATTATTATCTTTCAAATATTTACATATTTTTTTACCTATGTAAATCTAAACGCCCACTTTTGCGGGGTTGAAATTAATATATTATAGACATTTCTGTGTGCCAATTCTCCATTTATTAGGATTTCTATTAGACTAGATATTCCTAGTATATTAATGATTATAAACCAAGTTGTGAAAGTGGTTTTTATTTTGAAAGTTGTCTATTAATAATTTGCCAAAAAACACTGGTAGGAAAATTAAAATCTGTTAAAATTAAAAGCTTCTATTTACACCAAATTTAGGTATTTATCGACGCTTAGAGCAAAAGTATGAAGTTTCCAAAATATTCCAAATTCCTTCGAACAATTTATAAAGCTGTTTTACCATTTTAAGGCTTAATTCTCCATGCTCTTAGATAAATAGTTTTATTTTTGAGATTCTGAAAACTCTCTTTATTTAACCTATTTTGGAAGTTGTTGTTTAATTTAGCTCTACCGAGTAGAATGTACAGCAGAGAACAGAGTTCAATATAATCAATATAGCTAGTCTGAATCGAGAGACGAATTAATGTTATGTTTAAGTCTGCAAGTTTAAGTAACATTTCTACGTAAATTCTTCTTCATAGTAGTGCACTCTTGACAGGGTGGTCGTGGTTACTCCGATGACTAAGGTACTAGGTTGAGGATGCTTGTACATGTCTATTCTTCATTCGGTCTTCCTGGTCTAAACTGCCTCCTTAGCAATGTCTCTCCATTTTTGAACGTTCGCTGTGCTGCGAGAGCGCTCAGTCACGGTAGTTTGTGTTAATGATTTAATTTGATCCGTCCATTGAGTATGTAGTCAACCTTTAGACCTCTTGCCGTTTACGTGGCCCTGCACTAGCAGTCTTTCGACCGAATGCTCGTTCTTAGATATATGGTCAAAGAATTTTAGTATTCGCAGTTGCACAGTCGATGAAAGTCGTTCCTTGACCTTGAGTTCCTTCAGAATTGAGTTGTTAGTGCGGAAAGCAGTCTAATAGATCTTCAGCATACGCCTCCAATACCACATCTCCAAGGGGTCGATTTTTCGGTGATCCTGTAAGCGCAGGGAATAAGTTTCAGCTCCATGCTGAAAGTTTTGGAACAGAAGATATTTCATGAGTCGGAGCTAAGTAGTTTTGGTTATCCTCCTATGCTTCCAAATCTTATTGAGTTATTCAAACGCAGATCGTGTGATAGCGTATTTTGATTTGTAGCCGCCTGTGTTGGATATATTGGATCCGAGGTATCTGTAATTCTGAACAACTTCACATTGGATATATTATAAATGTTCGTTTTGTTTTTTTCAGCCCGGTCCACAATAATAACTTTTACCTTATCTATATTGATCGTTAGGCCAAATCAAGACTGTTTACTTCTAGCCGCGACAATAAATCTTCAACATGTTAAAAATATAGTGTCATCAGCATATCTTAGGTTATTTATCCGCCTACCTCCAATAGACATGCCTTTGTTCCAGTCTTCAAGAACATTTCGTATAATATATACAGTGTATACGATGAATAGCAGTGGTGACAGAATACACCCCTGCTGGACGAAAGTCTGAAAATTTCCCGTCTGAAAGTTTTCCGAGTCGACTTAATCCATTTTCCGAGTGGACACTCGAAAAGCTACTGTACTTTCTACATACAATCTCTCCACAAGGTATGTTAGATGTTGGGTTGTTCCCATATCCCTTAGTACTAATCAAAGTTTATTCCATTTAACCGTGTCGAATGCTTTTTTGGAATCGACAAATCAAATATATAGTGGGGTGATATTAAGTTTGGTTATCGTGCACGTTTCCCTTTCACGAAACAAGCTTGCTCTATTGATATTGTATGAGAAGGGTACAACTGGAGTCTGGTATTAAATATATGTAGTAGTACCTTGCTAGCATGCGAAATAAGAGAAATCAGTCGATAGTTGTTGCATTTCTTTGTTGGCTCTTATGCAGTAGTATGAACAAAGAATGTAACCAGTCTTTCAGCCAACGCCCCGTCTCCCACACCTTGCAGTAAATCTTATGTAGGGTATAAATATTTTAATGGGTATTTCATCTATACCAACGGATTTATTGCGTTTTAGGTGTTTACTAGCAATAGGCACTTCGTCTCTTAAGATAGCTGGCTCTCGCTCAATCATGTCATCTGCTGTGTAAGTAGCAGCGGACGAATTAGTCCTATCACGAAAGAGGGCTTTACAGTAGTCCTTCCAGACTTTCACAATATCATTAATTTTCGTGATTGTTACGCCATTCGAATTTTCCCCAGACCAGGTCTTAGGTTTAAACTGTCGGGTCAGTTCTTTCAGTTCTTTATATACTTTTGCCAAGTCACTACGTAAATATGTCATTATTAAAGTGAAAAGTCAAAACATTAAGAACAGTTTTAGGCAAAAGGTTTGAAGACCTTTCTGAAATGATTTTTGCTGACCCGTTCGATAATAGTACTTGGAAAATTAAATTTAAATCTAGCTGCTGAGTAATATAGCAAAGAAAAATTGTGCAAAATATTATAGGACTGTGGGGTAGTGTCACTTTTTTGACCTACTTTGATATGCATAACTATGAATCGAATAGAGATCGAATAATCTTTATTAAATAAATATAAGCATCAGTCATAATAATTTACATTTATCTGGCGTATGGGCTACTCCATGATTTACGGAAACATAATATTGAGTGAATATTTTCTTACTCCTTTATATTTTGTCCTTCACGTAACATTTATGGATTTTAGCCTACATGAAATAATAATAAAATATTAACCGAGACCAAAGTAAAAGTAAATTCAAATTTCACTTAAGCAAAGAGACTAGGTAAAAATATAATTTCCTTTAACTGTTTGTCTCGGTCACTCATTATAACTAGTATTCAGAAACCAGATATTGACCTTAAAAACTTGATGTATCGCCTGAATATATATAATATTTTTTTTCAAATTCACCTCTATTAGACAGCATTCAAAAATATTGTAAGAGGGAACAAAATGTATGCCGATTTAGAAAAGTAATAAAATTTGGATTGAGTGTTGCACTGCTTCGTATATTAATTGAAAATATAAAATAGAAACACGTTTTAACCTTAAAAAGGAACAGGTAATAATTTGAAGAGGTAAGTAAGATGACATCAAGTTTCAAAAAAATTGTGTATCTTTAAAAAAAATTATCAACCAACAAAGCTATCTGAAGTGAAAAAGACTGAAGATCCGATATAGATTGTAGGGTGTGATATCGCAAAAAGGATGTGGCTACGTGAGTTCAGGATACAGTAGCATACGAGTAATGGAAATTTTCTAAATAATATGGGGCAGAAAACTAATTCGCTATTAAACATTTTTAAGCGTTAAGCTATACAAATGTCGTAGAGCTCTACTCAACAATGAAGCTGATATCATGTTGCAGCTACTCACCATTCGGTTGCATCTTGACAGCTATAAAAAGTTTCATGTCGTCCGAAAATATCAAATAACACGCAATTTTTAACACACAACCGATATGTTTACCAGAATAATATAATACAATTACATTTTGGAGTAAACCAGAAAAATTATAATAATTTGCCTCTGTGAGTGTTGTGTTATAAAAATTTTGATATGCAATTATGTAGAAAATAAAATTTGGCTGATGCCCAAATGTAGCTAATATTATGGAGGAGTTACTTCAATAGCTATCAAGGCAGAATTCCATCCACTTTCAAATAAAATGCCTTATAATATTAATAAATACATTTCCTAGTTATTTAAATCGTATCAAATAAAACAAGTGAAAAAGAAAAAACTACAACCTAAATGTAAGGCAATAAGATATGTATTATGACGCGGTGACAATACATTTTACACTCGGCAGTGCAAACTTTCTCGAAATTATGGGTTTTCCAAAAACTAAAATTTAGAAACAATCTGCAAAAATATATCCCGAAAATCTTATTTTTCTGACCTTCGTCCGTGAATGATTCACTTAGATACACCCTTTTAACTTAATTACTTTTACTATTTTCAGCGACAGATTTGTCCATTTTGATGCGTGAAGCAATAATTCCAATGTACCGAATTTGTATTGAAAATGGAATTTTTTTAACTTTTCAGTAAGAAACCGACTTAAAAAAATTGGAATAAAGTTAAAAGAAAATGCTTATTGCTATGTCATTTAAATAAAACCTACGGCGGAGCGAGAACCTGAATACCTCCTACCCCACCATTTCCTATGCAGAAGTTTTTATTTCTCAGAACTACTAATTATTATAATAAAAAAAATTTATTCGGGGCGAGAAAGTGTTTTCTAGTTCACTTTACAGTAGAAGCTAGAACCATTTTACATCATTTCATATTATGTGTTGACTACACATAACTTATATATGTCTTCTAGATCTATGTAATTAATTTATCCGTAATAAGTAATTTAGTATGGAATATGTGATATCACATATTCCATATCAAATTAGTATGGAATATGTATAATAATTACAGTTTTGCCCTTTGTTATTTAAATGGCAAGATTTGCACTTTAACCAGAATGTTGGAAATATATTGATAATAAATTAGAACGTTTTGCGTTCCATTACGATGTAAAATAATTTTAACGGTCATTATGATGATTGAGCATAAAGTTTATAACAAAATGAACTCAAGAAGAGAGTAAAACAATTTGCGAGAGTAGAAGTGTTAAAGAAGCTTCTAATAATTTCAGCGTAGTTGATATTATTGATTTTTAATAGCAATAAAACTACACCCGATTAACCTATTGTAATGAAATACACTACTATTTTGAAATAGCCAAGTAACTACTACTATTTTGAAATAGCCAAATAACAGGTAACATTTTGAGGATATGTTAATTACGGCTCGTGAAATGGATATGCACAAATTGAAGATTTATTTTCAGTATAAGTTTCATTATATTTATCAGTTGTTGGATATTTAATTATCCGACAACGGACATACGGGAATTGACGGGACATACGGGAATTGACAATAGACTAAAATTAGGAAAAAAAACTGAGCAAATAAAGTAAGCTTATATGAAATATATAAAACATAGAAAAACTTAATGTCCGGAAGATAACCAACGACGACGTCTACCCACCTGCTCTGCTCGCATTCATATTGCTTACTTAAACCCTTATTATTGCGGCACCACACCACATTTCACAAGCAGCATTGCCCATTATGCAAATGTAATTCCGAGTGGAAAATTGCATTAGATTGTCGATTTAAAATACCTGAAGCACTATCGATTGACGTACAAAGGTACACTAAATATTTGTATAGTATTAATATAATGAAAATGAATTTTTGAAAGTGTTAATTTCGTGTACATTCTGATTGAGTGACCCAATTGCGATGACATAGAAATTAAACGTTACTTCGCACCAACTATGATATGATTCAGATACACAAACAGAGAAATAAGTAAAAAATTCACAGGGAGTTACGGAAAAGACGTGTTACCAAGCGTGCTTAGTTAAAAAAAATATTTTATATACTTTTATTGAAACATATTCAGCGAAAATTTCACTAATTGTTGAGTAGATTTCTCTTTATTTTATTATCATATAGATTAAGTGTAAATTCATACTTTTATTGGTATTTGTTCAATATTAACAATACAAATTCCAGTGAATAATTAAACTGTACAGTGGGTAAATTTATTTTTGTACGTTCAGTGTTGCAAAGGACCTTGAAGACGAAAAGATAATAGAAAGTGTCACTTCACTACGCCCGTTAAACCGTCACACACTACGCGTTTCGCTTAATTTGCTTCGCAATTTAGTATGTTGCGGTGGCCGAGTCGTACAGTGTCTGGATCATAAACGACGAGACCCCGAATCTTTTGCTCGAAATATTTTTGCGACAAAATATTATCGAGATTTTCATTCGCTTAGATAAACGTTTAAACAATAACAGACGTGAGATTAAAACTCAATATGTAGTAAACAGTTGTTACTAAAATGAATAGTGAGATATGGCAAACGACTGTGTTAAATGTGTTGATTTAATTCAAATAAATTATCTGGTAATATGCTCAAGTTGTTCGATTAAATTCCACTTTAGCTGCGCTGGGATACGTGAGAAAACGTATAAAGAGATGTTACCCATGAATAAAAAGAAATGGAATTTCGCAGAGTGCAAACATATAAAGCTGGTATCGAAACCTGGTAAATACGGTCAGTCTTTATTACTTGTCGACTTCGACAAATTAACAGCCTATAGTGCCAAAAAATTTGACAGTGTGAAGTAGGAAATAAGAACCAATTTAATAAAAAGAATAAAAAAAAATGTGCAACGTGAAAGAAAGCATAAACTTTGTAACAAACAAATTTGATGAATATAAAACAATCTTGGAGGAACAATTCAAATTAATTTGAAAGCTCCAATTAGAAAATCAACACATTCGATCGCAATACCATGAGCTGCAGAAAAGGCTTAATGCTGTTGAATTGCAATCAAGGGAAAATAATATAGAGATTCAATGTGTACCTGAAAATTGATCCGAAAACCTCATCAATCTTACAATAAAACTTTCGTCAATTGTAAAGGATGGATTGCAAGAAAATAATATCCTTGCAGTACATAGAGTAGCTAAGGTGGATAAAGATTCTTAGAGATCCAGAAGAATCATTTTAAAATTGTCGAGTCTATGATGCCGCGACACAATCTCAGCTGCCGTCAAACAATTCAACAAATTGAATCAAAAAGACAAATTGAACTCTTCTCATCCGGGTAACGGCGGTGATGTAAAGAATCCCATCTACGTGAGCAAGCACCTTCTTTAAGCTTCAAAACAACTACACGCCGTCACGAGCATATTCGCAAAAGAACATCCGTTTAAGTTTGTTCGGGTACGCAATGGTCTACTTAAGAAAAGATGAACATTTGCCAGGTCACGTTGTACATAATACTGAAAAACTCGGTAGAATTAAGTAGAGGTTATTTTTTTTGTCATTTCTATATTTCGTTAGTTTGTCATGTCATTATTTAATTATGGCGCTGCTAAACTGTTAATGGTTTGAAGACCAAGACCACAGATTTTTGTTTGGAAGTATTAAATAATAATTATGCCATAATAATTCTAACTGAAACATGGTTGAATCACAATATTTATAACTCAGAGCTTTTTGACAAATGGTACCACGTGTTTTGCCGTGATAGGGCTAGTGCCCCACTAATTAAGAAATATAATGGTGGTGGAACCCTTATTACCATTTTAAAGAAATATGAATCCATTCAGAAAAGTGGGTAGGAGAGTGATGTATAAGATATCTGGGTTTCTTTCAAACTCCTCACTTAATACAGGACCAAACAGTATCAACATTTGTGCGGTTTATATTGCTCCACCCCGAAGTTGCTTGAGAGTTTTCTTTCAAATTTAGATAATGCTTGCAATACCAATCCAAATTCAGATATTTTAGTAATTGGGGATTTTAACGTTTCGGAAATAGATTGGCTAGCAAAAAATTATTGCACCTTACCAAAAGGTGTAAAAATGTTCATTCTTTACTAAGTTATTACTAGATCACATTAATTCAAATAATTGTACTCAATATAACTATATCGATAACGCAAACAATAGAATTATTGATCTGGTTTTGAGTAATTTCACCTCAATTTCTGTCTGTCGTTCCGAACGACCCATCTAATTTACGATGATTATCATCCGGTTTTGGACATTTCAATCCGTTATGAAGTGAAAAATTTATTGGAGAACTGTGTTAAACCAACTTTTAACTACCAAAAAGGGGACTATCTTAAAATTAATGAAAATTTAAATAAAGTGGATTGAAATAAAATTTTAGATCTGAATAATAATCAAAATATTGACAATGCATGAAATGGATTTTAAGGAGTACTCTTTAAATGTATATCTGTATACGTTCCTAATAAAAATACGAATTCGATGGAATATCCGTCATGGTATTTATTAAGTCATATGTAAAATCGAAACGTAAAAATTCTAGCAATTTTCCATCCGATGGCGTTTCCTTTGCTAACCTTTTTGCCGATTTTTTTAGTTCTGTTTATAAATGTAAAATGGCCAAAATTGATTCAGCCAACACGATAGACAAAATTAGCATATCTCAGAAAGTGACTTAAAACCCTTCTCTTGGACGTACAGAAAGGACCAGGTCCTGGTCAAATACCTGGCATCTTTATAAAGAATTGTGTCCATACACAGGCAATTCCGCTGAATTCCATATTTAATCTTTAACTTTCCAAAATACTGGAAAATGGCTAAAGTAACGCCTATTCACAAAGCAGATGACTTAAACAATGCAGTTAATTATCGTCCTCTATCAATTCTACCTATTTTTGGAAAGATTTTCGAGTGTTTTATGTATAAAACTATTTCATATCATATTAAACTACATATCACCCTCAACCAGCATGGCTTCTTATCAAAAAATCTACGTAAACAAATAGGGTTAAATACGTAACGAATATTGAAAATGCTTTAGATAAACGCAAGCAAGTCGACCCAGTCCACACTGATTTTAGCAAGACCTTTGATAAAGCAAACCACGCTATTTTAATATACACATTGCAATGTTACGGTACACATGGACTTGCTGAGATGAATTCAATTATATTTATAATCAATGGGTTCTCATTTAGTGAACGTGAATCAGAATCTGGCGTATCACAGAGCTCCTACCTCGGACCACTATTATTCGGCATATTTATAAATGACTTAAGCATAGAACTGCTCCATGCTAATCATCTCACGTTTGCAGATGATTTCAAAATTTACAAAATAATAGAAAACGATTTAGATATTGCACAATTCCAAAAGGATCTCGACATTATATCAGTATGGTGCACGAGGAACAAAATACACCTAAATCCTAATAAATGTTCCTATGTGAAATTTTCCATTCGCTCCCAAACTTTTAATATTCAGTATGCCATCGACAATGTAAAACTTGTTCAACATAATAACATTACGGATTTAGGAATAATTGTAAACGATAAGTCAAAATTTGACGAAAACGTGGACTAGTTACTAGTAAAGCTGCGAAGATGTTGGGTTTCGTTTTGAGGGCAAGCAAGGATTTAAAAAAATGTTCAAATATTGTTGTCTCTGTACAATTCCGTTGTGCGCAGTCAGCTCGAATACGGATGTATGGTATGAAACCCAATTTTTAATAAATACTCTGACCGCATGGAAAGGGTTCAAAAGATATTTTTGCACCACTTCACCTTCCAATCTGGGTTGAACCAAATATTACTCATGTAAGAAGAGCGTCTTACATATTTTAAATTAAACACTTTAGCTCAAAGACGAAAACATTCCTCCATAAATTCATTAATAATACAATTGACAGCAGTCCCCTTCTCCAGCACTCTCAATTCAACATTCCACGTAATAACAGTAGACAGCATATATATCGTCCTTTATTTGTATCAAAGTGTCGCACGAATTTAGGTTTGTTTGCTCCCGTAAATAGAATAAGCCGCACCCTGAATAATCTCATTTCAACTATAGATTTCTTTGGGTCATCAATTTCATCATTTAAAAATAAACTTATTGAGATTGACGGAGACACGTTACTTCTACTTCTTACAAAATGATATTTAGTTAAGTGTTATGCTTATATTTAAAATAATTTAACGTTTTTTATTAACTTCAATTGATTTATTTCACTATTTGTTTCATTCATCAATTCCCTCATTAATTGTTATTTAATTCACTATAATTAATTTAAAATTTTAATATGCATTTTATTGATCAACTCCATTTTTGTTCATTTATTGAATTTATTGAAATTAATTGAAATGTTTCTTATTCGTAATAAGATTATATGGTAATAGTAAAACCAAATTAATCTTGCTGTGCCCACTAATTTTGGTGTTGTCACAAGAAAATTATACATTTACACAAATGTGTTCTCGAATTAAATTGTTAAAATTGTTACAAAACTTGTGTGCCAACAATAAATAAATAAATTTCGTACAACTACATACATTTTTTGTAATATAAATGTCCAAAGAGACCCATTGTACAGTTTTTTAAACGGATAGATTTTAGCACAATATTTCTTATAATTTCTGAAATAGATGCTCTATGAATAATAAATAAAGTAAGACTGAGACAGAAAAGATTGCTAGTTCAGAGCACGCTCATGACAAAAAAAACTTCACAAGGTGTGAGCCAGTAGAAGGCTGTGTCGCAATGCAGTAAACCATTCATGTAATACTATGCTTAATTTTATTTGATTTCACCAATTAAGCCTAGATTCATAAACATTGGTTTTACAAACCGCGCAAAATATGTAATACTTACAACTTTTAAAGTGAAAGATATAGAAAGATGAACTTCTAAGTAAAGTCCTAGGTCCTAGGTACTTAAGTCATCCAATAATTAATATTGCGCCCGTCGCATATAAATATGTACTTATGTTAACGGAGTTACGGTGATTAGGTTGTCGCATAGACGAATGTTTGCAAATAGTGTTGTAATTGTAAAATGGGTGTGATTATTTGAAATCGTAATTTCTTCTTCAAGCTGAGTGTAAAACATGAATTATTATTTTTCGTTTATTAGATTTCTTTTACATGCAAAGTAACAATTTTTTTACTATAATTTTTTTTACGAATATTTTTCTTATTTTTAAGATGGGTACATCATCACTATCAAAGCAGCAAATAGCGGCCCCTTGAATAATGATTATTCAAATGATGAAAACCGAACATCAAATATGAACACAGTGACATAGCAGATCACGACGAACTAGAAGAGGAATGCCCGACGGATTCTGGTCACGAACAATAGATAAGATCAGTAGGTTTGTACAGAAGTAATATTATTTAAACTTCAGATTCTGAGACTGAAGAGATATTGGAGGGTCCTGCTCAATCTGCAACAGCATGTAGTACTTTTTCCTTTACCTGCAATTTAAGAGATAGAATGGTCATAAGTGGTCTTCTAATTTATTAACTATGAAAAAAGACAATCGTCTAACGTCTTTGGAACTATTTGATGAACAACATTTAACGGGAGTCGGAATGCGCCAGTAACGTCCTAGGAAAGATGCAATTTTCTTTCTGAAATCTTTCCGTTTCTATGACAAATCTGCAAGAAACGAACGTAGATAATACGCACCTATCAGGAAATTATGGTTATAATATCTTTTATTCTGACCTATCATATCAATTACAACTGGGTTCCTATACGACAATAGACGAGTAACTAATAGATTTCAGAGGGTTATGCCCGTTTAGAATGTATATTCCTTCGAATAAAACAAAATACGGAATAAAAGTTTTAGTATTATGCGATTCTGAAACAAGGTATATGATAAATACTACGCTACAAGTAGGAAAAAAAACGAATCGTGAATCTCTTGGTACATTTTATTGGAAAACTGTGACTAAAATACTATGGGGCAGCAACCCAAATGGAACGACGAACATTCTTCTATTCCTTTAGTTAATGACTTCTTAAATGAACTTTACACTATTGTGGGAATATTCAGAAAAATGAAAATGATATAACGGCAGAGTTGCACGAGATCAAGAACAGACCAATAGCTTTAGACATATAGGAAGTAACTTGGAAGGAAGGAACAGATATATATTAAGTAACTAGAAAAATAGAAATCTTTTATTGATTTCTAGCACGTATTGCCAAAGTACAATTATTTCTTCCGACACGTCTAATAAAGCTGAATTTTATAATTCGACTATTCGCTTGGACACACTTAATCAAATGTGTGGAAGCATGTCGTGCAGCGGAAAAACGCAAATATGGCCTGTTTGTCACTTTTTTGGCATGCTGAATATGGTTATAATTAATTCCTATATTATATATGTGTATAACGTAATTAATAACAACAAAAAATCCATAATTCTACGATCATTTGTGAAAGACATATCGGAGAACCTAACTGACGCATGGTTAGGCCAGCGCCGTGAAATGAAAAGTTTGACCCGATGCCTAAAAAGGAAAATCACAGAAGTTTTTCGTGAAACTCATTGATCAAACATAATTCTGTGGATATCGGAAAAAAAAATGTGCTTTTCGTGATTATAAAGAAACGTTAAATGTCGTTGAAGGTTCTGTTTTAATCAATATAGAAACATCGTGTGTATGGATCGCCGTGGTTTATTATGTGTCGATTGCTCAGAATAAGTATTGTGTTCATTTTCATTAAAATAAATAATGATTAATGAGTAACTTTTCTGATTTAAAGTGTGTTTTGTTTCTTGTAATCTAAAAAATCGTCAATGCATTATATTCATCTGAGAGATGAATGTTTATGAATAGTTATCTTCCATGAATATTTATGAATCTGGGGTTAAATAATAATACGATTACTTTGTTGTAAATGGCTGCTACGTAATTCGTTACTATTTGTTTTTTTTATCTTTGCCTTCAAAATAATTCACTTCCAAAAGAAAACTTACCAGAAAAATAAAATAAATTGCATAATGAAAACAATTAAAACCTTCATAAGATCTTGCATTTCTAAAATTCTCCGATTTGCGACCGTCTCTCGTCCGATATTTATCTTAGCTGCTGCACCATTAACCACAGCGACTAAAAAGTTCGCGCTGCTCTTAAAGTGCGGCGCACCTGATTATTCGGGAATATCATCTGTGAAAGGGTCCAATTGATAATTTTTTACGCAAGTGCAATAAATTATACGCCACTACGTCAACATCTAAATATTAAATCCGATCAAACGAGGGTGGCCTTGCCGGCTTAGTCTTTGTTAATCTGAGTAACGCATGACATTCGCTATGGTCAGTTGTTAATACATATCCCGGAATGGCGACGCATTCACGACGAGATTACTTTCCCTGCATTAAATACATGTATTTGGGGGCAGATAAATTAATCCTCGAGTCAATTAGAATACATTTGCTTTCGAATTAGGTCTTTATAAACACACGTTCCTTACGGTAATGTATGAGTAACAAATTTGTACAGTTCTGCATAGTCTTTAATATTTATTGCCAAAAACAATGTAACTATTTAAACGACAACGAAGTAATACAATGTAACTATTTAAACTTTTTTCATTAACGGTAATAGGTGCACCATATTACTTGTCGAACATTATAGCTAGTGGTAATAATATGCAATTTTAAAGCTGTTTTTATTCCAAAATCTGCCGGTCATTTCCATTCAGCGACACAAATAGTATATCTTGCGCGCTCTGGAAGACAATGACGATAATACGAAAGCAACCGGATTTTTTCCGCTATCAATTTTTAAAAGAAGTGATGTATAATAATAAATATATAACGCCGCATCTCTTATGCAGATAGAAGCTCTTACATTTAAATTACATTTTTAGATCCGTTTTGTTTTCTCGCGCTGCACATGGAGCCTCATGAAGAAGAAACGTGTGCAATATTGTTTAGCGAAATAAGAAACAAAGAGTAAAGTTAATGGTTAAACATTTTGTACAAAATTTGTTTGTTTTCTCGTGTAACGTACTAAACAAGATAATCCACTTTCGTGTCGGTCTTCATCGCCAACCAAATATTCTAAAATTTAAAACTTCATCAAGGACTACTAACGGAACTTTTATTTGATTGCCTTACTCAGTATTAGTTTTTATTTAATATTAAAATTTGTAATGTATACATTAACAAGGAAGAGAAAACTTTGTATCCCTTTTTAAGCAAAATGCTTTCACAGGGGAGTGTGAGATACTCAATATTCATACTCATACTACTCATACTCAAAATTTATATATGTATATATAGATATATATATATATATATATATATATATATATATATATATGTATATATATATATATATATATATATATGTGTGTGTGTGTATCTCTGTGCGTGTGTGTGTGTGTGTATCTCTGTGCGTGTGTGTGTGCGTGTTATAAATACACCAAAATAATATATTACAAATACATAAAAGGATTCATTGTTAACATTCATATGGTTAACGTTAAACATATGTTGTCTGTGGTGAAGTCACACAGAGCCAAACAAATTTCAGAGCCAAAAAAATATTAGTTTGACTCAATGAGTTTCGGGCTGTCAATTTTGTATGATTTCAAATGTTACTTTTTCAATATAAGTTGTGCAGTGCAAGTTATGGCAAAAAATTGTTTATTTTATGTTTTATTTTATCCGTGTTTTTAACCGACTTCAAGAAATGAGGAGATTCTCAATTCGTCGGAATCTTCTGTATGTTTAGCGCTAACTTTTTACCGAGTGGACCAATTTGGGGTCAAAAGAGGATGCTATAGGTATGGCTCCATCTAAAAATCATGATGATCTGATGATGAGGTTCGGAAATGAAAGACGATACTCCTTAACGGATGGCAGTAAATCAACTACTGTTCAAGATATTTGCTACGCGTAGTTGTTACTTTGCAAAATAACCACTTACCAAGGTCAAGGTCTGATGATTACTTCTCAATATGAACAATGGAACTCCTTAATGGATATTAGTAAATCAACCGTGATTAAATACATTTGCTAGTAGTATTTTTCACTTTGCCAAATAACTTCGCCGTCGACCAGGTTAGGGTCTGATGATGAGTTGTGGAGATGAACAATGGAACGAATTAACGGGTGGTATTCGATTAAACCTGATTCAATGTATTTGCTACACCATTGATCAGGTCAGGGTCTGATAATATGTTCTGGAGGTGAATAATGGAACTCCTTAATAGATGGTAGTAAATTGAAAGTGATTCAAGATATTTGCTGCTGCTAGTTGTTACTTTGTAAAATAACTACACTATCGATCATGTAAGAATGTAATGATGCGTTCGAAAGATGAACAATGGAACTCCTTATCGGATGGTTGTAAATCAAACGTAATTCAAGTTATTTACTACTGGTTGTTTTTACATTGCAAAATAACTGCACCATCGACCAGGTCAGTGTGTGATGATAAGTTCTGAAAATGAATATTGTAACTCCTTAACGGATGGTAGTAAATCGATCGTGATTCAATATATATACTACTAGTTAAGTGTTACTTTAATTATTACTTTGCAAAATCTGATATTGGTTTACGGATATGGAGAACGGAATTTATCAAATGGTAGTTTTTAATTTGCAAAATCGGATATTGATCTTTGGATATGGAGAACCTAACTCCTCAACGGCTAACAGGTAAACATCGACGACGACCACTATCGCTTCATTTATATGTGTTGTTGATAATCAATTTTAGGCAAAGAATAAATTATCTATATGAAAGCTATTGCCCGTGACTTTTAATAATTACCCTATATTCTGAGAAAGAAAATAATTGTGATGATTATTATTAATGTATTAATTACTAAAAATTTTAAAATAAAATATCTCTTAAATGTCGGTTATTTAAAAAAGATCGGTACTAAAAAGTAAAAAATAATTAACTGAAAATAGGTACCTATTTATTGGCAATAAATAACTAAGTTACTTATTTTTGAAGTCGGTGCCAGCACTGATGTTCAACTTAAACCAATGTAACTTGTTATAATATCAATACGCTCTTTAGGAATCTATTTAGTTTTGTTAGTACATTAGAAGTTGAAGTTTTAAATTTACATTATAAATTAAAATTAAATTATAAATTTGTTTAAGTTGGTCGATAGTGCTGGCACCGATTTCCATAAATAAGTAACTTAGTTATTTATTGCAAACAAGTAAATACCTATTTTGAGTTAATATTTTTTACTCTTTATTCTCAAAACTCATATATCAAAACACGTCTTCGTCTATGTTTAAAGAAAAATAAATTTTAGACTCCGCATTCCAAAGAAGATGAATAATTGGAATATATCAAATAAAACAAAGAGAAATGTAGAAAACTGTATTCTGAATATTTGTAGCTCTTAGAAAAAAATTCCCTACTTTCATTTTACAATATTTACTTAATTATAAAGCAATAATTTTAATATTTACAAAGTTTTAATGATAAATAATTAAAGCGAATTGCTTATGTTTCATTCAGGTAGAAAGAAGTACGAGAGGTGAGTTTCAACATTTTTAGAATATAAGAAATAAAACAAGTGGTAATTTTGTGTGTAATGTTTCATTTAAAATCTTTCCATCGATTCATTCGACGGAATTACTGAGCGAAACAGTCTGCCCACTTTTCCTTGGGCGTTTCTTCTAACGCTTTTGCGAAGGTAATCACCGCTCCTTTGGCGTCTGGGAATGGTATTCCTCGCAATTTATCATTTGTTTTTCGTGGTAAATGGAAATCACTTGATGCGAAGTCAAGACCGTATGGTAAACGATCTATAATTTCTATATCCTACGTATATAAATATTCGATTATTCATTTTGCTGTGTGTGGAGGGGTTTTACCATGATGAAGGAGGATTCGGTTGCGAGGGCGGTGCTCCCCAACTTTTCCGAAACGACATACAAACACTTGTTGGCGTAATAAATTACGGAAACTGCTTTGTATTTTTCAGAACATTCGTTATGTAATAAACCGTTCGTCCGCTGAACGAGGTGACTATATCTTTCAACCCTTCCTCATTTCTCCACTTTTTTTGGAAAATCTTCGAAAAAACTACCCACTGCTCAGACTGCCCCTTTGGTTAGTAACGAGGTTCATCTCCCATGAATATTTCACAGCATTTGAGTGACCTCCGTCGAATTTTTCTATCACCAATCAACGCATCGATGTTTCCGAGTAATGGTCAAATCATGGAGTAATTATCTAATACAAAGTTTTCTGATGTTTCAAAGTTTATTTGGAATTTTCTTTACTTAATTCATATCAATACCCGATTCGCTGATGCGATTCTATCCTTTCAGTCTTTCTAATAAACCCAACGAAATTAATGTTATCTTCAGTTGTCGTGATTGAGAGACGCCCCTCATATAAATCATCCCCTAGATCGGTGTGTCCGTGCATGAACTCATTTAATCAGTTTCAAACAGTAACGGGAGACGGGCTTCATCACAAATTGCCAATGGAACTCAATCGTAACTGTCTTGTTGATTGTGATCACGACGAGGGTCACAAAAAATTTCGGACGAAAATTTTTCTTGCCAAATTCGTTTTTATATTATGAGCAAAATATTATAATTTCCGCCAAGTTGTAAAAATAATTGGTAAATTCAGGCAAATTCATTCTACTTGAATAAAGCGAAAGCAATTCTCTTTTTTTTATTTACGAATTAAACTTCATAAAAATTGAGCGAACGACTTTATAGTTAAGTAATTATTATAAAATAGAAGTAAGTTCATAGTTAGATTTACAAATCTTAATAGTAAAACCTTGTACACTTTTTGTCTTATTTGCCATGTTTTAATTACACATTGTCCTATAAACTTTTGAATAAAGAGTTCATTTTTTTTAATGCAAACAATAATGTATTTTTATGTATTTTTTCTTTGTAAATTGGCGCTTAAAAACATATTACAAATTTCAATATTTCGTAAAATAAATCAGAAAGGAGCACTGGGTAGAAAATGAAAATAAAAAGGCAAATAACAAATAGCTTTCTTTCGAATCATGAAGGAAAGCAAATAAAAGTTCTTATTTCCAATGAAAAAGGGTCTAGATGAACATGAAAAAAGTCTTGATGAACAAACACAGATATTTAAATTAAGTTATAATCCTAGTTAAAGTAGTTTTGCAAAGTTTTTGTACCAAACTGAATTAAGAGCAGTTAATAGTTATAAAGATTCTGCCTTTGGCTACGATTTTTACACTTATACGTAACAAACTGACCTATGCATATACATACAAATAATTATGCTTAACTTGTTTACTTCATTTCTTCAATCGCTTTGCCCCGGGCATATTTTCAATCATTTGCGCAATAAATAAGTTGTTACTGTCATGATCTTTCTTTTCTGTTTTATTTAAAACAATATTTACTTAAACACATATTGTTTTGTAATGGTGTACAGTATCAGCATCGTTTCTTTAATAATCGTAAAGAGCTTCAACCGGCGGTTTAAACATATACATATGTATGCATGTATATATATATATATATATATATATATATATGTGTGTGTGTATATATATATATATATATATATATATATACATATATATATATATATATATATATATATATATACACATAGTGTTTAGAGCTTTTCTATGCTTGATCGGCAAAGGAAATAGTTGAGATTTATTACACGGTAAAATAAGTATAAGTAAATTGCCCAAAATCTTTCACCAAAATTATAAAACAATTGTTCTAAAAGCGTTTTTCTAGATATTTCGAATGAAAATAGCCTAATAGGTTTTAATGCCTACTTACTATATGATATGCTAATGTATAACAGAATAGATCGCATAATAATGAAAGCGTGAAATCCAGCTAAAATTCTTTAATTTATTATTGCGTTTATCGAATAACATCCAGTTTTCCTCGTTACATATTTGTTGAAATAAAAATATATCCATAACGCTAAAATTTTATCCAAACCTGTAGACGGCATAGAGCGGCATGTGGCTCTGACAAAAGCCATTACCCATGGCAAGGGTAGTATGGATGACGCTAATAGAAAGCATCTTAATACATGCCACGACAACTGTGTGATCGTCGTATTTATGTACGAAATAAATGAAATAAGTATATTGCTATGGAATTATCTCAAGAAAAAAGCAAATAAATAACTTCCATATATTTAAAAAAATGTATATTATGATGACTTCTAAAAGACCACATCCTTGAAGATGCTTTGAACGTTTAAATATAATGAACATTCGCGTATAAAAATACAGCATTTTTAAGGTTCCATACCACAGAAGAAAAAAGGAACCCTTACAGGAACAGTCCATTGTCTGTCTGTCGTATTGTCAAGGCCTTTTACTCTGGAATGTGTAATGGTATCAAGTTGAAATTAATTTGAAGTACTTAGGTCTATGGTCCTTAAAGCTGTAAAATGTTAAGCTCCTAAGTGAACGCAATCAAGAAAAATCCTAAAAACACAGCCATCTATGCCGCATTTTTTGACACTTGCCATTAAATCAAAACTTACAGGATACTTGCCGTTGACCTAGTATCATGAAATTTGACGAAATCGTTAATTTGTAGTCATATCACATAAAGATTTAATATGTTCCTGCGAAAAATATAGTAGGTAATAAGTTAAAATTTTGTAAATAATTCAATAATAATATTATGTACTATTAAATGTTCATAAATGCCTAAACGAGTGCGAAATACTTATGGTGAGCATTCCACTCGTGCTTGAGTGGTTATATTATTTAAATAACAGGGTGGAAGAATAGTACATTTGTTTCAATTATATCTCAAGATATTTACGATAGTAACACTGAGCAAGCAATATTGCTCTAATTTAGTCTTTTATAAAGGATCAATATCTGCTTTTCAGTGAGAGTTTTAATCTTTTTTTATCTTTTAAGATGCTCCAATGGCTAACTATTGATGACAGGGTTTTAATAATAATGGTTTCATTGTAATTAGTACATGGGTAAATTACGAGGTGTGTAAAGATATAAATTTCACCATAATTAACTAAGATTAATTGGAATGATAAGGACAAAGGAAGCGCTGATCGAGTTTTAGTTAAGATTTTCGTCAAGATTTTAGCAAGAATTACAATGAAATTTAATTAAACAAACTTTTAACTAAAATAATTTGATTACTTTACCGATAATTTCAAGAGGTATAAGCAACTACGTATCCTAATTTGGGCGTATCGTGACACATAGTTTGTCGTTTTTTTCATTATAATTTAGCAAAATTATAGTTCAATGTTTATTGTAGTAACTACTTACTTTAATACCCATTATATCAGCAATTTCTGCAGTAAAAATCCCTTAAAAGAAAGAAACTTGTCAAAAATATTTTAAGATTTATTCATGGAATGTGTCTGATTTTTGTCGCATTCTTGTTCCGCTGAGATAAACGATAAACACTTTTGACGATTCTTCATTATCAAAATTAGACAATGAACGTTTTGTTAGAAAATCTATGAAATAGTATCTAATTATTAAAATGAACAAATACGAGTATTTGTTCATGTTAATGCTTCTTTTTTACCCTTTTTTTACCCTTTTTTTTCCCCCTCTTTAGTTATTAACGACTACCTGAAAATATGGAAAGTCGCCATGAGACATGTATCACTTGTGCTACGTCGTATTGTAAATACATTCACCTAGTATTAACGTTTCTCTTTTTAGTTTTATTATCAGGTTAGTAAAAGTTTTGAACAAATAAGAAAGTGTTTTCCAAAGTAAATCATATCCATGCTAAAAATTTAACATAATTAAAAAGATACGTGAGAAGTGGAGAGATCATCATAAAATGTGCACACACATAATCCCCTGGAGTTCGAGGGACAGTTATTAGTTGACTATGAGAATCCGTTACAAACCATAGAATTAAATATTTATGTTACCAAACGTATTTTATGCGGATCCTATTGCTCCTAATTTGTTTTCCATTACTCATGTAAAGAATAATCGTAGTCATGCCCGCCACAATCCACACACACATACACACATACACGCACGCACATACACACACAAACATACACACACACCCGCACACGTACACGCATACGCATGCGCTCACGCACGCACGCCTGCTCTCGCACTTGCACACACACACACACACAGACTCTCACACACTGAGAGAGAGAGAGAGGTAGAGAGACAGACACATACACACACACCAACACACATGCGCGTGCGCGCGCACACGCACAGGGAACATGTTGCATAAGCATAGCCTAAGAAGAAAGTCCACTTTTATTCATAAGATGGAAACAATTTTTTATCGAACTGAATCACGCAAAATTAAATATATTATATTTCGCAAAATACAATTTTGTCCCCTTTCTTGCCCTGATTCCTAAATTTTGGCATCATTTTGGAAACTGAAAAAAAATTCGTATTTCATAAAAAAATGTTGATATAAGATTAAACTGTAAATATATTTCAAACGAGAATGTCGATATTACTCCAAGCACTGTACCGTCCTGCACAACAATTAGCATTAGTGTAAATAAAACAAGATCTCTGACAAAAAGTTTGAAAAATATTTAAAAATTGAAAATCCTCTCAAATCATATACTTACTGGTGATATGTGATGTCACTTCTAATGAAGTTTTTGATTGTGTTGTTTCTACGTAAACGTACTGAATAATCGGGTATTTTAACAAAGATTCGGAACGACATTGATACACTGCTAGAGAAAACACGATCTATAATTATTGTCTGATGTAGGTAAATCGAAGCGACACGCGCTACTGCCCCTTAGCATATATTTCTTGATCAATGCAATCAGTCAATAATTATCACCGAAGAAAACTTTGTTTCTAGACTACTATTGTTCAAAGAAGGAACTAAACAAAAGCAAAGGGGAAAATATTGTCAAACTGCATTTTTCGACGTCAACAATACAGTTAGTTTACAATACAGTTTGCCGTTTCTGTACAAATCTATGATTTGAAAAAATATACAATTCAACATATAGCATGATCCTGGACCCTAGCGACAGTTATCTTTATAAATTTCAAGAAAAACCTTCTAAGAAAATGATTTAATTACAATGATTCTTTAAAAACTTTGACCACAAAGAGCAATCATCGTATTATGTAAATATATTATAGTTAATTGAACGAGGTAATATTTTTTTTTAATTAGTAAAAATTACAAATAAAACTTACTTTTCTTTGAAATATATATCGAATCATTTGCACTGAATACTTCTCTTATTAATTTAAATGCCGGTATATTCCTCAAGTGACGCTAGATTTTTATCAATGCTTTATAAACATTTTTGCACGTTATTAACTCTCATAAAATAAAGAGGGTAAACAAAAATATAGTATTATTTTTCAATAAAATATGATTAAAGCAGTCGTTCTTTTCTCAATTTGTCGATAGTTATTTGTTAATATAAATTACCAATCCACTTTGACCATGTATTACACATAAGTAGTTAACTTCTGTTATATAATTAGCATATAAACTTCGTGAAATATATGCACATTAGCAAAAACCGCACGCTTCATGTAAAAATGAATAATTTCTACTTATATATGAGTGTACTATCTTTTAATAATCGCAATATATTATGTTACCTGTTATTTATAACATAAATTTGACCTACATATAGTTTCGTTTTTAGTTCTGATTTCCAAATCAGCACTAAAACGAAACTATGTGTAAGAATTAAATAAAACTTTGTCCAATACTACCTGAAATTAATAACTATTCGATAGTGCCATGAATATGAATATTTTAAAAGTAAAGGATAAATTGAAAATTGTGTTCATTATTAATATAATTTTAAAGTTACAGATATCGATAACACCTTACGTACAAAACAAGTGTACTTACTACAAGAAGCACACTTGTTTTGTACTAATTTTTATTAATCGTTTTAATTAATTATTAAAGATCTAAGCACGGAAGGTGAAATTAACACAATTATATTCTTTTGAAATATTCTACGGAACCACCCCAAGATAATGCAAACAGGTAAATCACCCATGTTATATCATTTTAAGTTCCTTTTGACACCACGTTTTTGAACGTATCTGATAAATAATTGACTACAATCGAGTGCCTAAAATAATAATGGGTAACTTGAATTGCACCTTTTAAAATTTATTCATTTGCACGCTATTGATAGACGGAATAGGTTCATTGGCTACGCGTTCAAACTGTAACACAAAACATGAATTTAGTCGTGTGATCATCACAATGAACGACGTTTTATTTTTGTTGAAATAAATATATTACAAATAGGTTCATTAATATCAGATCTCCGATATTTACTCTGTAATTGACGAGTTCGAGGATTAACAAATATATTCAATCCGTCACTCGTTGTCAGCATTCATTTTCCTGAGGCAAGTTAAAATTTTCCATTCTCACACAGGTGTGTTTATCGTGAATCTATTGGGCAAATTTAATTAAACATTTTAACGTAAACACTGATTGAATTTTAACGTGAATAACCATATTTATTTCACTGAAACAAAATGTACGATATTTTCAATAATTCCCATGGACTCCAGAAACATCCAAAAACTTTCGTTGAAATAATATCATCAATGATAGGATGAAAATTAATTTGCTCAAAACATTTTATTTAAATATATAATTAGAGACTGGAAATAATGAACTACACTTTATGAAACTAAGCAATATTTCGACATGCATTTGATTTGGAGCGATATATTCTACAAATTTTGAATAAAGCTTTAAAGTGAATATGTAAAAAAATTGCTATATTATTATAGATGTATAACGGACAAAGTAAAAGTCTTAATAATCACCAAGTACGCAAATGACATTGATGTATTCATTGAGTAAAGATCGTCGTAAAAAATTTGTCGAAGCTTTAGTATAGAATTCTTAGATTAAGTTTGTATCACTTAGTAATACTATTACCGAACATACCATTATGTCTGGTAAATTTCCATCTTATAACATACAGGTATAAAGAAGACCTTGCTTCCCCATTTTCATATTTCTAATATTTGTAAATTATTTAAGATACAAATGTACAGAGGGTTTGAAAGATGCGAGGAATTGTTTACTGGCCATTGCATTATTTAGGCACGTATATAAGGATATAGTTCTTTTGTACTATTTGCAAATACTAATATAATTTATTATTATAAAAAATATTTATTCGTATATCATGAATTTCTCAAACAATTATTAGTTTTACAATCATTGCTCTCTCTATTTGTCCGCCAAAAAGTTAAACTTCCAGGGAATTCGCTTTACCATCATTTTGAGTACCACAGTCTCGGATATTCTGATTGGTGACATATTTTGGAGGATATTTTATAACAATATCTTACATAAAATACTGGAAAAATGGTCTTGGAAACCTTGATAAATTCATGCATTAAGAAAATAATTTGTACTACTTCATTTGCCCTCGTCAAAATTTGGTTATAAATGTTTTTATGCGCTAATTTCTGAATAATATACGAAATAATATGGTTCATCACTGTGTTTCTAAGAAAAATGGCTTAGATATTTTCAAGAGAATTTTGAGAACTAACTTACGCAACTAAAATTCTGAAAATAATAATTTTAGAACCCTTACAACTTTTTCTGTCAATTGAAATTTTGTACGGAAAAAACCTTGTACGTTTAAATAAAAGCTTCATAAATTATCACTATATATTATGAAACTCCGTCTAAAAAATTTAAATTTGAATTATCTGAGGCAGAGCACGTAATAAACGTGTCTGCGTAGAATAAAGCAAACGCGTTACCGGATAACGGATGTTAATACGAGTTGTGAATCGAGTATATTTATTACATATTTCTTGTAATCAATTTTATATATGAGCGAGCGAGCTCCTTTCATAAGAAGGCTTATTTAATAAAACGATTTATTTTATGAGGATACTCCTTTATATGAAATTTGTGCATACAAATTATTTATTATTTGTCGTGTTGTAGAATTAGTCAGTCTTGAAAAAAAAGAACCACTTTTAATAAATAGGATCTAATATTAATTTTCTCGGATTAACAACTATGCGTATGCATCCATCAAATATCCAATATATAAAGTCTCGGTTAAATTAATGTGAATGTTATGCCATTCTGCCTCAACAACTTGCATTTGTTAAAAGTCATATGCATGGATTTGTTTATTCTCTTCTAAACTCATACTTTTTTATTAGTTTATCATTTTGAACAAGGTTAGCTTAGGTCATTTTCAATCAGAGTGCTACATAAATAATCCATTTCGCGATTAATTATTATTTTCATACTTTAGTAATTTATGGATATATTTTAGTTATTTATTTAATAAAAGAGCATAAAATATAACTAGAAACTACAGACGGTAAGTGGGCGTGGCACATAAATATAATATTCATGTACCATTTATTGTTCTCTACACGATGATGTATAAGAATGCGATAAGTAATATGGCTCCGTTATTCATTGTTGATTAAGGTCCAGAAATGCACTTTTGTACCATAATAACATGCAAAAATAAAAAATGGCAAAATAAAGCAACAATTTGCAGAAGTTATCATAATAAAAAAAAAAAATATATATATATATATGTATATATATATATATATATATATATATATATATATATATATATATATACACACACACACACACATATATATATATATATATATATATATATTATAAACTAATTTACACATATTTTGTCGGATTTTAAATCAAAATATAATTGGCGACGTCGTTGCACTAGAACTCATCACAAGTGTAGGACACTTGATGTAATTACCCTATAAGTATCGATAAGTTGAATAAGTTTGGAGACTGCCATCTCAATGAGATAAGAGTTTCACAACATAAAGAAGTTGAATTTACATAATAATTTTACAGTATAATAATGACATAAAAATAAACGACTCGCAAGTATTTTATTAGTCAGAAAATTAACGTGTATATGTATATATATATATAAATATATATATATATATAAATATATATATATATATATATATATATATATATATATGTATACCAGGTATGATCAGGGAATCATGTGTTTCACCATAATAATAATTTGGTATCTAAAGATATTCTGACTCGTGTGGCTGCTTGTCCTAGGTAAAGCATATTTAATAATAAACTTACGTGTTTTTTTTACTATTCACTTACGTTTTAGATATAGTTTCGTTTAGGTTTTGTTTACGTGTCGGATATCCACTCACGTACCATTTTTTGTGACAGTTAATAACATTTAACTGACTTGAATTCCTTAATTTGAATATTAATTTAGATAATTAACAGCTTTAGTCAAATAAATAAACACTAATGGTGGGTAGCAACGAAGGAAATTTTACAAATAACTAAATTGATGAACATTAAGAAGTAATTATATGGACGTATGTCCATAACATTTTATCGTTCAACTAAAAAGAAAATCGTTTGGGTATATTTTCTTACAAGCAAATATGTGTAAATATAATAGATTTCAGTAGCCAAGTAGGTTTACTGGAAAAAATGTTTTTCTATCCAATGATAAAGTTGTAATCAAATGGTCACAATAGGAATAAATTAACCAATTGGAATCTGCAATTTACCCAATACCAACAAAACAAATAAAAAGTGTGAATGCATAGCAATTTATCGATAAAGACGAACATCCGCAATTCTTGTCACACAAAGCTAACAATGGAATTATTTCCCACTGTGGACGGTTTCCCGGAATAGCGACTTGAGTTTAAAGGGATGTCGTAGAGTGAAATGAAAATGTCTAGAATGTGCAACTGTCGATTCGGTTCAATCTGATCGTTCGTGTGACCACGGTAGCGAGAATTTCGTTCGTTCTTGGAATACATTTTTTCATTTCAAATTTACCTCTGAAATACTTTCAAACCATTTTCATAAATTATAAAGTTTTAATGATTTAACCTAAATATATATTACTTTCTTTATAACAAATACTCTATGTATATAGTTGCTTGTAGACAGGTCCTTCTCCTTTTATTTTTACTTATATAATACAAAAAAGGTGAGAAGAATAATGATTGACGTCTGATTAGCCAAAGAACACTAAAGTATTTAATCAATTTAAATATACTTATGTTAAATTCTTTCATTGTTATATAATCTTGTAAATTTATCTAGTAAAATTGGATAAAATTACTAGTAGTTTTATAAAAAATAAAAGTGGAAAATATAAACGTATATATACGTTTCGCAAAAAGTTTTAATGTATTTATTAATTTTTTTATTTATTTTATGAATGTATACCAAGCAAACTTATAGCTACAAGAGAAAACTTTTCCGGTCAAGTAAAACTAGCTTACATGATGGTTGTTAAGGTGAAGAGCACATTAGTTAATGTAATTCTATTATTCGATAAGCTTATAGTTGGGTTCTAGAATTTTCTAACATATTAATATTTTAAAGACTATATAATCAGTTGTGTCGAGCGAGAAATATCCGTATACAAGTCTTCTGTATCATATTGACTCCTGTCGACCGTGTATCACAAAACTTATTCTGCTGCAAGCAGTCAACTGTGTATACGCACAGTTGAGTTAAATAAATAATATCAACAGGGATATTAAATACAAGTATAATAGTATAAAAACATAGGCTTATTTAATAATTAAAAATATTCGCTTTTCAACCACAGGGCAATGAAATGGATTATAATCTGAGTTTTTCCAACATTACGCTTCATAAGTTGATTCTTTAGAAAATTATTTATAAATATAGTATTTACAAAATGTTTCTCTGTAATGGGTAAATATTAAAAGTTTCATCACTACTTTTTATGCTTCATATTAAAATGTAGTTAAAGATATTTACTTTTGAAGCAAAATTTCTGTTGACTTTTCAGTGAAAGCATGAATGTCGAGAAATGAGACCTTAACGAAAAGTAACACGTATCTGTAGTTGGAAGAGTCGGCGATGATACACTTTAATATCTATGTAATTCTAGACATTACAAACATTTCAACAATAAAAACTTTTTCTAAAAATGAATGAATTTTCTAGAAAAATAATTACCTGTGATCCATTCAATAATAAAAATACAACATGTATTTTTTAAAGGCCAGTGAATGCTCATAAATTTCTGAAATACGTAAATGTTTGCAACTATAATATGTTTTATAGGACGGAAATCAAAACAGCATCAAGTTCACTTGGGTGCACTATATATGTTATAATCGTTAATTCTGGTATGAATATTCCATAACTATATTGTCTTTATCTGCCCTATATGCAATAAAATCTGAAACCATTAATCGCAATTGCAATTACTTTCAGTATAATAATAGTACCCACTTCTGTTTGCCAATTACAATAAATAAAATTGTCTTATCCAAATATTTTTTCTAATGAAAAGGTTATAATTAATTAAGCAAAATTTATTTCAATATATTATTCAAGTTACCAGTTTCAATTATTCGAAACTACTAATTACGCGATGGTTGATTAAGTACTCTCAATCAAAAATAAAATAATTTAGGTATATATATATATATATATATATATATATATATATATATATATATACGCGTGATCTAAATATTTTAATTTCATTTCATGAGCATATTTTAACAACTAGAACGGGTTAAATTATTTGCCTGAAAATTAGGATGCAGAAAATATTGTGCTTTCATTTTAATTCTAAATACATAAATAATATTTTCATGTTGCAGAAGAAACAAGACCCATATCCTTTGCAGATTTAAAATTATAAACACCTTTACTATTGAGAGATAATAGAAGAATAACGAGAGTGTTTATGTATTCGGAGTTTGAAAAAAAAACTGCTTACGAGAAAATAGAATGATAATTATTTATGTCTTGCTTTTAAGAATTTTAGTCATTTACATATTGAGACCGTTTCCATAGAGTTACGGCAAGTATCAATATTAGACAATTTAGAAAGATCGTGATAACTGAAATAGCCTCAGTACAATGACAGTTACTGAATATTAGGAAGTTCATTCAAAGCAAGGTTACATATACTGTACCTAAAATATCGGATTGTTTTCTAAGTAAATAATGTTACTTGCATATGCACCTTATCGTTACGAGATTACCAGTAATTGTGCTTAATTTAACATATTTAAGAAATAAGTTTACAACTATTATTTACTAACAATATATAATTTACTCAATTATAAATTAATTAATCTAAATATCAATTAAGCGTAAGTATTAAATATAATTAATGTTTTTTAGCGTTTCTTTTGATTTATAAAGATTTTAAATATTTATTTTATGTAAAACGGTTTTAAATTCAAATACAATACAAAATGACGGTGTGAAGTTTGCTATCCGTTGAACCTAAGATTCCTTTCATTTCAATTCATTGTAATGAACTTTTATTTTATCGTTTTTGTTTATTCTAAGTTTCTTTCTAGTAGAAAAGTTTAATGCATTCCTGAAGTAATTAGCTTAGTAATTGTTCACGACTAGAGCAATATTATTTAATACTAGCATTACCCGGCTTCGACCGGGTTTAATATTTTTGCCGTCATGTTTCTATAATATTTTCACGACGTCCCTCAATTCTATTTTCTCTTATTTGATCACTGTTTTTTTAAATCTTTTTAAGTCTTTTTTCTTTTCTTGTTTTGTGACTTTCCTCTGTGTTGTCTTTTCTCTTTGCGATTTTGCGATATTATGTAAACATTATCTTACTTTTATCATTGTAGCGACAAATACTTCAAAACGGAACAGAAATATAAAAAAATGTAAAAGTCACATTGGATTTTCGCTTTCAATTCTTTTAGATCTGTTCCTTTTCGTGGTTAAAATTATTTTGATTGAAGAACTTTAACTTACTAATACCAGGTATAGAATGGATCTGAATATTCAAAAATATTGTGAATTCAATGTCCTGTTCTATAAATGTTGATCCGCGATAGTATATCAGACGAACTGGGGCATGCGTGTCTTCAATCATGTTCTCAGAGATATTACACTTTATTATCTAGATATTCCAAGACTCAAAGTTGCAAAAGAAGAATTTCGGCCCGCGTGTATTCAAGAATGTTTTGAAATAGAAATTGCACATGTTATGATCTAGAAATGTTCATTCTCGAAGGTACATAAGACAAAATTTAACACACGTATATTACATTTAGTGTAAGACATGAATCTCATTTTGTAATTATATAATATATAGTAAAGAATAATAAACATGCTTCCGTTTTCTACGTTTTTTTTCCATTACTCTTTTCATTAACTTTTAACAAACCGTGCACTTCTTATGAAGTAACTGGAAATAATTTTTCCATAATTTTTGATCCTTTTCTTTATTTACTCATAATTTCTGCCAATCTAGGGTTTACCATGTTTCATAAATAATTAACCAATATAATTTTTGAGCTTAGTTTTAAATAACATTTTTTAAAAGAATGAATGCAGTTTGAAAAGATAGTCTCCTGCGAATTGCGTAATTATAAACTTACAAAAAATCAAGTTGTATGTATATATATATATATATATACATCATCCCTGAGACAATTAATAGCTCATAGACAGATATAATTTTAATGGTTGCATTAATATCACGTAAACCTTATGAATTGCGTATAATCAATAAGCTGTGACAATAAAACCTGAATTTCTAAACATAAGTCTATAGGCTAACAATAGCAGTTACACTAGGGTTTCCTTGAATGCAAAGCAATAAAATGTGTGAGCAAAACGAAGCATATTGCGCCATCACTTGCACTCACAAGTCTTATGGCAATAGCTAGTTACGTGTAACGCTCGTGTCGTAATGATATCGATAATATAAGTTAAATATCTTTAATCTTCGTGTCCATATACAACAAGGTTGTAAATATGTAATAATAAACATTATAATACACATATAAAAATATAAATTATTAAATTAACATTATACTACGTTAACATTAATAACTAATTCATTACTTAACTATAACAGATTAAGTGTTACACTATAAACATTTACAGTTAACTGATTAACTGCCAATAAAACCCTTGGTCTAGGCGCAAGTATAGGGAGAAGTGAATGTACTCTATCAGGCCATTGCTAAAGTCTCGAAGGCTTACAAGATAAATATATGAGAAGGTCACACACAACAAATGAATTATTCATTATTTTGATTATATCAAAAATCGTCACTTTCCACGAGTAGTAAATATTTCTACGAACAAGTAAACAACACGCCTGCACTAATTACGGGCTAATTTGAATAAGGTCATTTGTAATGGAGTATTTTTTTATTACTCTACCAAAACAATTAGATATCTGGCCAACATGATATCACTATGTTTTGGTGGACTAGTTAATAATAGAAAGCTGACAATGGTAATAATTTTATCATTTTATCTCTTACACAACAATTCTTCGAAAAGGTTTACCCCTCATGATTTCAGGGGCTCAAAGTTTTATTTCAAAGTTAAATGGGGGTAGAAATTTTTGCTTCTTGCTAGCTGAACAAACGGATTCTTTTCACTTACAGTTTTTTACTTCAATATTATATTGACTAGCGTGACCCGTGCGAAGTCTTCGCATTATTATTTATTCCATTATGAAGCTCAGATGACAGATCAAACAAATGTTTTACTAAAATTGACATATAGAGGCGCAAGTATCAAAAGCATTGAGCTAAAGCGCCACTTTATTTATACGTGAGTGGATTTGAAATTAAACAAAAATTTTACCGACCGTCAATCATATTGACGTTGAGCCGTTAGATGGCAGCATTGCTGTTTTGTGTATATAATTTTAATAATTAATTAATTTGCAAAAACAATAGCAATAATAATTTTTTTAGTTGTGGATGCCGGTAGAGCAAGCAATTATCTATAAAATGATATATAATTTATGTGGATTAGTTGTGAGGTTTTTTCTAAAAAGGGAGAGTAACATCTTAAAACCTTAGCGTATTAATATATATGATGATATTAAAATTATTTTAACACCGCTTGAGTGGTTTGAACGCACGCTCGAATTGAAAATTTAACAGTTCTAATATTCATACTGCTAGGTTGAAAATTATTTTTTTTCGTTTTTAATTTTGATAAGGAAAATTTTAATACCAACATATGTTCGTGTGCAGATAAAATATGTATGAAATTATTTAACTCCTCGTTTTTATTGTTTCTTAAATATACCTTTATTACTTAAAAATGGATAAGTAAACGGGTACTTACATATTTACAGATTCACGAGTATTTTAATTATAATGAATATTATAAAAAAATTATATGTAGAATATTATTAAAAAAAATTAACACTGTCCTTAGCCAATATCACCGCTCGGCTAAATTATTTTCAGCTTTGATAAAATATTTCCACGAATCATTGAGAATTTAATTTGAAATTTTATAGATGTTTAACTATTTATATTAATCTAAAATGCTTACATTAGCTTCACATTTATGTTTGTATGTATGTATAAATGTTACCTACTTCTAAATGGCAGAATTATTTAAAATTTCACGTATATCAAGAATGAAGAAAATATGATAATTGAAAAAAAAATTGTATTAGAAATAACTGAAAAGCCTTTTTCTAGCCTTAAAACAAACATTTTTTGAATGTAAGAAAACCTTAAAAATACGCTTTTATAGCAATAAGAAATAAAATATAATCTCGAAATATAAAATTTTTTATCAGGAGCGAAAGAACATCGTATAACTCAAGTTTTTGAATAAGCACAAAACAAAAATAAAATTAATGACAAAAAATTACCTTAAATGCAAAATTAAGTGTGGAGTGCTGCATATCATTTGTAATTTTTTTTATCGCTACTTGTTTGTAAAAGTAAAGTATTATGATAATTTAAATTGATAGCACCGCACGTTTACATTAAAGTTCATGTTTTTGTTTATAGTTTTATTCTTATTTTAAGCTTATTCAAAAAATTAAGTTATTAAGAATTGTAAGACATCCTTTCGCACTTGACTAAAATCTTTAAATTTACATTTATTAAAAAGAACATTTTTATTTTTTGGTGCACACGGCTACAAAAGTATATTTTTTTACTTTTTTAAAGTTTAAATTTCATTTTTATTTATTTGATAAAGTAATATTAATAGTTATACTGTTTGGCATCGAATAGTTTTTTCTTGTATTTTCCAGATCGAAAAATAAATATTCTGTTTTTTTTCCTTTCTTGTAATGTTGTGAAGTTCTAAAATTATATTGTGTAACAATGTGTATTTTCTTTTTTTGTGAGAAATTTATATCAGTTTAACTTAATTCTATAGGCAAAACCTTTTACATATGTAGTGAAAATTCGTAAAAAACCGCCTAAAAATACTGTTACGTGTTATTACTTTTCAATAAAACATCGATAAATGTATTAGAATTCGGTAAATGTATAAATTTTTGGAATAATAATGATTTCAAATATAAAATAGAAATTGTTTTCCGCTTGCTTACAGTAAATCTGTCCAAACAGAACAAATATAAAAATGTTAAATATATAATAACAAATTATTCCCATATTTCCGGGTGTGTTATTTACCGTTGTAGATTGTGTAAATAAGGAAACGGCAATAAAGTAAAAAAAAATATAGAGGAGACAACGTATATTAGACACCAGTCACTTATGTGCTCAATAACTTACATACACCGGATTATTCGTTTAAAATAATCAAGTAATGTCGTGTAAACCAAAGATTTAATATGTATTTAGTACCACCTTTTGGTACCCGCTGCAATATAATTAATAATATCAATATATGTAAGATTCCGTTTGAAGAACATATATGGGATATGGGTCACAGAATGGGGTCCTCTTTCATTAGCGTCGTCACCAAGACGCATACTTTTGGTTAACGGCGGCACGGCGCAGACAAACCTTTCAATGTTGATTACCGGAAGTAACAAAGTAACAAATTATACATTTGAATAAATAAACAGCCCAACTTGCCCTTAGGAATTATGAACACGTTTTATTGACCTGAATAAAAATGATTCCGAAATAATGGATAATAACCAAAGTTTTGTAGCAGAAATTTCAGATGTTAATTTTTCTGTCAAACTCCTCTCCTTTATAATAATTAAATAACGAGAATTTAGGAAAGAGAGAAAACTTAGTTCTATCCATCCATTTCATAAATTTAGGCATATGTTAATATCAATTGACATTAAATTTTTTTTATTCTCTGTGGCAAAATCATTTATGGTGTAATTAATAATTTTTTATTGTTTATTGAAGCTCGCTTAGAGAAAAAGACTAAAAGAGAATCTGGCTGATCTAAATCTGTCTGTCAATAAATGTTACTTACAAAAAAAGTGTTAGTTGATTTGCACTACGCGTAACTGAAAAACCCTAAAAACTGAAAAAAGTTGTACAGCTAAATATTCCCATATTATTAATTACCTTTTAATCATCTTTTCTCTATTCTACATATACATTTTTAGTACGAATCAATGTATATTCCCAACACCTCCCCTTATATTCCCAACGCCTTCAAATCGGTATAACGTAAAGTAAAGTGATGACGTAATATCGTGTTTCACCAATTTCACGAAGATTAATGTGCACACTTCCTGCATATCCTTACGGTGCGAGAGTATCGTTTATGGATTTATGTATTTTTCTCAGCAGAGATATTTGAAGCTAAAGATAATAAATTATCTTATCCTTACTTTAAGTTGAATTTGCGATTTTATGTTTTGGTTCCGATGATAAAGTGTGTCTTGACTCAAATATTGAGCAACGATTTGTTCTGAAAAATTCAATCGCTTTATTTTCTTTGTAATATTGTTATTATGAGTTTCTCAAAGTTGTTTACTAATTTTTGATAATTTTCATGTAAGCGTCAGTATTTCAGATGGTTAAGTATAATTTTCTATTAATGCATTCTAGGTCTGAACTAAACACGTCTTCACGTGATTTTGTCGGCTCTTGTTATTTGCCTCATATTTGGATACATTTTTATTATTCGTTCGCCCTTTATACGATACACGTTTTAATTTTTTTGGATTAAAGTTTTTTTCATTTCTTATTCAGGTTGCGTTTCTTCATTACCCGTAATTTATTGATACATAAATATTTTATTGGCATTAAATTCTTTACAACCTTTCAATTTCGTTATTTTTTAAATCATTCTATTGCAAACTTTTTTAAATAGAGTAACAGCGGCACTTATATTTGTTTCATACATTAATTTTTCATTAAAACTATATTTAATCACATTTGCAAAGCAAGATCATGTTTATATATATGAATAATTATTTATTAGATTTAAATTAAACAATAAAACTTTTGACTGTCTTACCAGAAATTTACAGTTTTCATGGCCATTAGACGAAGGGTAAGTTCAGTAGCGTATCTACTTGGCTCTTTTTCCACCTTTACTGGCACTAGACCTAGCCAGCAATAAAACCTAGTATTCCTTTGAGTTCTCTGTTTTTCTTTATCATATGCTAATACAGAGGATAACCGGGTGTGATAAACGGGTATGATCACACTCATTTATCATTTTTATGTAATACACACACAAAAAAGTTTAATACGTATAGCTACATTACCTTAATAAACAATTGGTCATTATATCTAGTGGAACTGACTGGCCAAATATTCAAATCAAATGTCTCTCAACAATTTATGATTCATTCTGGGGTCACATCACTGGTGAAAAACTGGAAAAGTATCACATTATTGCCATCAATACTTACAAAAATCTGGGCTTGGTTTAAATATTAAGTTTAAAAATACTTTGTGTTTTTTAATTAATGCTTGCGGTAGCTAGTATGTTTTAGCAGACTTCGTTTACTAGTTTAAACTACATGCAGTAAAAGGCATTGGAATATTATGGTCGTCCTAATGGACTAGTCCTACCATCCGAAATGGAAAAAAACAAACAGAATTTTTTGGTATTTGATCTTGTTGGTTTATGAAATATTAACCACTTGGTCTCAATAACAATATACTTTTTTTGTGTATATTAAATATTTCTTATTACGTAAAATCAAGTTATTTTGACTCAAAATAGAGGAGTAATAAGGGAAATATATCACGAAAAACTTTTAAAAAATGCATTGTCCTTTGATAACTTTCAGATAACTCTTATTTTTAAAACAATCTTAATTTCACTATTCTACACATCAATATAAATGAAAAAAAAGAGTTGTTTACAATAAGCAAATTGAATAATTTATCCTTCTATTTTTTTATCCCTCAATTACAATTGACAAATTTTATCGATTAACTAAACGTAACTAAACGTAAAAAAATACCATATTTATATACAAAATAAAATAAAAAAGAGCAACGTAATTTATTACAAATACTATATTTATATACCAAATTATATTTACTGCGGAACATATTCATTAAAGAGGTCTAGTGTACCTAGTAGGAATAAATAAAAGTAATTTGTTTGAAACCTTATTTCTTAAATAATATCGATAAAAAATTATTAAGAAACCTGAAAAATCGTAACTAGCGATTTTTTCCCCTACATTTTAAAATGTTTGATATTTCTTATAAAAATTCAACGTCAATTTCTGTACGTTTTTCCGAGCCTCGTTTTCTTGAGTTTTTAAAAAGAAAATCGTATTAAAAATGTAAAATTTGTCGGTAAATTTTAACAGTAAACACTATAATAAATTCATGATACATTTAAATTAAAGCAATATTTTTTATTCTTTTTGCTTCAAAATAATTAGAGAGAAATAATTACATTTGTGTTTTTAAACCTTCAATTTATTGCACTGAGTGGTCAATATTTTTTTTATGGCTGAAGTAATTTTGTCCATCTTTCAATTTAGTAATTTATATAGGAGTTTTCCATAATACGAGAATATGAAATTCATAATTGGTTCACCGAATTGCAGAGGAAGGCATTGTAAGGTAATTCCTTTAAACGAAATCAACATTCCTATTAATTGAATTAGACTAGACTGGAACAAAATCTTTAGGAAGTGGTGTATAAAATAATTTAGTCGGAAATTTTCACGCCCACACACACACATATATATATTTCTATACACACACACACACATATATATATATATATATATATATATATATATATATATATTTATATATACACTTTTGTTATTTTTTAAAAATCGTAACGTTAATGCGGCAGATGGGCTGGGGGGAGTGCGGCTGATTAAACAACATTGATTGAAACATTAATTGTGCAAGTATAGTTCGACTTTAGTGATTTTTTTCTTTAAACAATAGCTTTTTGCTTACAACTGTTTCATTATTATAATTATCAAAAAAATTGGATACAATATCGCATATGTGCTCTTCTGGATTTTCTTTTGTTAATTAAGATACAAAGTATAAGAAATGTCATAAATTTATAAAAATTTAAATTGGCTTTTATAATTACTTGCCAAATAAATAAATATATAAGCAAATGTGAGTGAGTGTGATACCGCGTAGAAATTGAAAATCACCAATTTTAAAAGCGTAAAACAATTTTACGAGCTCGTATGCGCTGGTAATATATAAATTCCTGGACATAAGGCGCGATTGTGTAAAATAAAATTAGGCTGAATAATTTTTATAAAAGTAGGCAAATATGAAAAAATATCGAAAAATAATAACTGCATGCTAACGTTTAACTCATCACACAAAAGCGTATCAAAATTTTGGGAGACAGTAGAAGTAGAAAAAATAATATTTTTATCTCAGGAAAAATATGTATAGAATAATATTTTAAACTCACCACTCAACGAGACAAGGTTAGAGCGATACATTGTTCGTCTACCTTTTTTTAAAAAAGTTAGAAATCCAGGTGAACCATACAAACACGCCGAGAAAAAATTATATGCATTAGAGAAAAAATCAAATAAAGATCCAGAGTCAAAATATATTATATATTGAAGGTACACATGAATTTGTCACAATAGGAAACATGAAACGTATCAATTCATATAAGATTATAGAACATCGTTGTTTCTTTCCACGTTATACCGTAATTAAAGAGTCAAGCTGAACCACGAAAGTAAGAATCGTTTGTCCTTATCGAAAACTAGCACAGGAATTTTTTTGAACGATTGCATGAAAGTCGGAGCCGTCATTCAAAGTGCAAGCTTTGATATCATCCTCAGATTTAGGACACATCAAATTGTTTTATTAGCCTACATCAAACAAACGTGTAAACAATTCTCCTCGACGAACGGGATATGCATTATCGATTAATTTTATGGCGAGAAAATGAAAACGATTAGATACAGATATTTATAGTCCCGGTAGTCTTATTCGGCTGTGCATCGACACCACATCCGGATACACGCGTACTTAACCAATTAGCTGAGGATAAACATTCAAGATTTCCAGCGGCCAATGAAATTCTGAAACGCGACTGCTACGCAAACGTTGTAATAACCGGAACAGATAATATCAAAGACGCAAAAAACTTACACGAGGAACTCATTGAGCTGACGAATGCGGTGGGACATAATTATATTTTAGGAATCGATGTTTTTTGTAAATATAACAAAGTTTTTAAACTACAAGTTTTTAAATTAAAGTATTTTCTATTAAAATCTTCTTTGAAGGTGAAATCAAGCAATTAAAAAGCTATGCAAATTTCTATCATATCTACTTCTGTCATTATAGAGGAAAGACTTAAATTTTGTTCTCTATCGCATTACACGAAGCACGCCTTCTTTAGTCAAAATATATAGGACATGGTTAATATCCGCCTAGTTGTACATAATAATGTGCACGAATGTAAAATAGACACGAAAAAACTTAAAACAAATTAATGAATTGTTGTGAATTTTTTCATCCGTGGAGCTCGGCAGTAATTATTTACGTGAAATAAAAAATATATTTTTATATTAAAATGATATAACTTTTTAAGTTAAAAGAACTATAATTATAGTTTAAGAATAAAACACGAAAATAATATTATTTTAAAATCCTAATGCAATGAATTGAATTGAATACATTATTGTTATTATTCTTGAAAGTAATTTAGGTATAATTTAAGTTCCTCCTTATATTTATATTAAAAAAGATTAGAAAAGATGCTGCAAAAAGTTGTTGAAAATGAAAAAAAAATTCTAATAAATAATCTTCAGTTTTGGCCTTCTGTTTTTACAATATTAAATGATTATGACGAGGAAAGCCGTTCAAGGAAATAAAAAGAATTATCGCTGGATTTATATTTAATTAATGATATATGTTATTGACATGAAAATATTAAGCAAGCGGTATTATTTTGTCGTCCATTATGTTACGTAAACTTCAGAAAATCTGGCTAGCAAAAGAGGCTATTAGATGGGTAGAAGGTATTGCTGTAAGGACGATGTTAAATAAATAGTTGACCGATTGAATGAAAGTCTTTCAAATAGGATTAATTATTTCACAATTTTCCTTGTAATTTCTGTACATATTTTCCTGAATATAATTTAGTAGAACAACAATTCAATGCCCGACAGCGAGTAAAAATATTTATGTAATACTCTAAGTACACTACGTAAAAAGCTTTCATATAATATTTTTTCAAATTATAAATGAAAAAATATTTGATTGTCTTCTTTTTAATCATCCTTACCTTTTAAATACCTTTATTCTCATAAAATACGAAATAATCATAAACCACGACCAAGGAGAAGTTGACTTAGTTCCCATTAGGTGAGAAGAATTACGTTGCGAGTGCTTTGTAATTTTAATACAAAAATAACAAAAAAATTTTAAATCCATTACAATATAATATTTGCCGGAATTAGGTCTTTTTATAATAAAATACAGGAGTCGTTAAAACAGACACTTGTGTTTTAGATTATCACCATAAAAGACTCCAAATATGGAAAATAAATGTGACGTAACTGGAGATTTGTTTGTAACTATTTATAGGTAATAGACCATCCAGTACTTATAACTAGAACTGACTGAGTTGAGACTGAGGGAGCCTTAAGTCTTATAAGTACACAATGACCCATTAAGTACGAGTAGAGCTCCCACTACAGTTGTTCCGTACACATTTCGGTTTACGTAAATAGTAAAGAGAACACATTATTTCTCTTAAACTCTATACGCCATATAAATATATGAATTTGAAATAAAATAAAAAATTTAATGAGGCGGCAAATATTACTTATTTATGACATGATTAGGATTCGAAAAGTAACTTTTGGCACCCTTGTACTTATCCTTAAATTAAAAATCATAACTTTCCCGGTAACTAAAACAACTGTTCAAGTTAATTAAAATTAACTAATAATCATCAGCTAATTCCTACGAAAGAGGACTTTCATAAATTGCAAACATATCTTCAGTTGAAAATTAAATAAGCGAGAACAAACAATAAAATATGTCCAGCTATATATGTGCTTTAATCTTTGAAACGGGACAGATGGATTTTGCCGTTGTACCTCAGAGGGAAGACCCCAATTGGTTTGTTTGAGGAATGATATGTTGACAGGAGTGGCATTGTGGCTTCCTGCGGCTGTAATGCAATGCGCATCGTCATTGTGATTCGCTAACTTTGTATTGTATATAGATTTGCACTGCTTACTGTGAAATTGTTCTCTTTGTGTTTTATTTATAAATAGAGATGTGCAATATTCAATCATTGAAACATTTTAGCTTTATTCAAATAGATTTTAATCTTTTGGAATATAATAGATATATTTAAACTCCAAAGGTTAATTCGAAGCAAAATCGTTACGTGTAAACACCAAACTGTCTATTGATATTTATACAGAGTTTACGGAGAAACCTACTATTAATCAATTCTGTCCACTGATTAAAATAGGAAATTAAATGATTTGCGAAAGATACTTTTGAAAATTAAGTTTTATTAATTAATATGTACTCTTTTTGAAAGGCGCTCCAAAATTCACAATTTTTAGTTCATTTGCTTTCGCCTTGAACCTACTTCCATTTCGTCTATAAAATTGATGGTTAAAACATTTGAAGTGAAGGTTTATATTTACATAAAAAAAAATACATATATATGTGTATATATATATATATATACACACACATATATATATATATATATATATATATATACATATATGATATTTTTTCATGTAACTGAATATAATTCTCGTTACCCATTTAAAGATTTTGGTTAGAATTAATTTCTTTAGAGATAATTTCGAAACTTCCTCCCCCTCCATATTTATGGAATAGTCGATGTAAAACTGTGAAGAAAGTGATTATTTTTTTCCATCATAAACATTACATGACATTTCAGAAAAGAGCTCTTTAAACCTTAAAAAAAATTATCATTCGATACGGAAATAAGGACGAATCTAACTTGAAATCTTACAGGGTTATTGGAGATACATTTGTGTAAAAAACCTGAGGACAATACATTTTTTTAAATGTTCTTAAAGTTGTTCTTTTTCAATTGAATAAGACGACTAATTTTGTTAACAATATGTTTCATCAATAATTTTAGCTTATAGGAAATATGCCTAAGTTTCCAAAACTGTGCTTTAATTTTCAATGTATTTCAATATATTTCATTAGATATTGATGATAGAACAGGATGACTTAGAAGACAAAAGGACGACTTGCCGTGAAATGGTCCTAGAATAGCCTTGGTAGCCTCAAATTCTTGTACAGAAAGCGTTAAAAAAATTGAAGCCGAAGAATCAAGTTTTTTGATCTTGATATTTATTAAAACTGAAAAAATGAAAAAAAAACCTTTTCTTACTTTATTTTCAATAGTGTGTACATATATATATATATATATATATATATATATATATATATATATATATATATATATATATATATTACACTATATTGTATAAAATTGCTGTAACTTATTACTAAATTGGTATGTAGAAAAGAGTGTGAGTTATAAATAAACACAATTCACACGGGATTTATATTGTGTCATCCAATTTCATAATGGAAAGTCGAGAAACAGAAACTGCAGCAAGTGTAAATAATGCATACTTAGGAAAATAAGTTAATAAATCATATAACTTAGTACGAGTATTTACTATTTACATACATTTAATATTCATTTGAATCAAGTGTTTACTATTTACATGCATTACAGAGAAATTATTTAAATCTTTGCTAATATCCCACCTGAAGATGTTGTAATACAACGAAACCTAGGTTGTGGTAAAGAAATTAGAGATAGTAGAAATAATACTACATCACGTAGTTTCATTTAATTGTGTATTGGATTCTGCTCAATACTTCAGTTTTTTCAATTCCCAGTTTCTGAATATGTTACATCAACTTACAATATACAAGGTCCATTTTCGAAATGATATCATCTACCGATAGATGTAGATAGGAAAATTATATCATCATCTGTTGTCTTGTAATATTATATTTAGAAGAAGTAAATCATTTTTTCCTCGTAAATTGTATAAAATATTGAAATCCATTAGAATTATCATGTCTTGTGGAAGACATGATAATTCTAAAAAACCTATCAAAAAAACCTATCAAAACATGACAAAAAAGATCAGTCCAAAATACACACGTAGAATAAAAGTAAATTATTATACAATTTATTTCATTATCAAGATATACTAATTATATTATCACGCACTGGACTAAATACTTTTATTTTGAGGGATTCTAAACGTATTTATGAGACAAACTAATTAGTATTTGTTGACGTTTTGCGAAAAAAATAAACTTTGCAGGCTCCATTCTATATTTTTTCCACACTTCATTCATTAATTTAGGTGCATGTACATACAATATTTGCATGGAAATTACTGCATAGGAATTAAGTTATAGGTCCTATGTAAATATTGTCATACATTATAAGGACTTACATATCTTCATAGGACTTATACATCATACAAACATATTGTGATAAAAATTATTGTTTAGGAATTACTTAATTACTCACTTAACCCAATTGGAGGTACAAGAAAGGTAGATACGTGTTAGAGTATCTAGATTTTTTCATATTTTAATAAATATATACAAAGTTTACATATTTTTGTTTAACATCGATTGACATATTCCATTTTCCTCACTCAATTGAATTTGTTGTTTGACTTTTTTATTAAAAAACAAGATCATTTTATATGAAGTCAGTATATTGTTGTATTTAATAGATTTGTTGTAAAAATAACCGTACGTACTACTGTACATTAATTTTGGTTATGCAAAGAAATCTTCATTTAAATATTTATTATGATAAGACGAGCATCCAATAGCAACTAAATTTTAAATACAAATATAAACAAAGTGTCAGAAAGTCACCTAGTCAATTTAAAAATTCACTTAGTTTGTAAAGACAGTCATGATAAATTAAGATAAATTCTAAATAAAATAAGCTAAGATAAATTTTACGGACCGTTTAAAAAAATGCTTGTAATAATATAACATAAATATTCTCTGCAAAATTATAGAAATAAAGACTAGCTATTTATTTAGACGTATAATTTGTTTTAGGTTGTCACAATAAAATAATTTATTATTAATATTTCATATATATTTTGGAGTTAATATTTTCGCGAATTTCTAAATATCTGAGGCCTCGTAAGTGAAGCACTTTGTACGTCTTTATGCTTGTACTTGTAAGTGAATACCTTTGTATGTCTTTATGAAATATTCCTACTATTCTTTATAAAAAAAATATAAATGACTTTATGCAACATTTTATCTCTTAACAAAAATTTATTTTGGGATTATAAAAAAAAAGTATAAATCTGGTTTGAAAACGCAAAAAACATGGTAAAAAGGAAATGATATTTAATGAGATCCTTTTAAAATATCAAATGTATTATCCGAATAATTTAAGCTTTATTCAAAATGTATATCACTTTTCTGAAATGTTTAAACTGTATATATAGTAAATAAATTTTCATTAAATCTTAATTGAACACAACTTCTATATTCTACAAAATATCTGGTTCCCTATTCAAACAGCCTTTCACATCTCTCACATCATTGACGCAAAACTTCAAATATTCGTTGTGTTTATTTCTATGGTTAAAATGTCTATTATTTTCTCGGTCAAATAAGCTGGTTTTTCATTTTCATTCCTCTCCTGGTTTTATGAAAGTGTTATAAAACTATGCTATTTAAAATTCCACTACTGTGAGAAACTTATAGATTTTGCTTAGATTTTGCAATAAGTAATTTTATATCCTTGCAGATATACCTATGTTTTGAAAAGAAAAAAAATTATTTTAGATAAAGCTAATGAATTTTTATTTTAATATAGATTTAAAAAACTGCCTAGCTTTAGGTGGTAATTTCAACATTTTATCGATTACAGAAAACTTTTTTTTTCATTAATTTCAATATATTTTGATGGTACGGCACTGAAAAGCTAACGTTGAAGTATATAGTACACGTGACCTTTAAACAATTAATAGTGTGTCAAATAACGATTAAGTGTTAGACAAAATGTACAAAAACCAGATTTGCAATACATGATGGTGTAAAAGGAAATATCAAAATATTTAAATAGGTAAAAGAAAATTAAATCGTCTTTACTTTCAACAAAGCAACACAACGAACAACAAACAAAGCTAAGTATTATAAAATAGGGCGATGATAAATATTCTAATAAAGGTAACGAATTTATAAGAGTCGAAACAAGTTCTGACCCTTCTATATTTCTTTTTAGTGTCTATATTACTGGATTAGCATGGCAGTAAATCACATGGAAAATCATTCTTTCGTGACACCTGACTTCACTATTGATCAGTTATTAACTTATGTACATCTTTCACTACTAGCAATTGGCCAAGGTTTCCATTAAGTAAAATGGTATTAAAGTGTGGCATTACATATGTAGATTTATTTAAAACTTGAAAAATTAACCTATGTTTAGAATGTAAAATATGGTAAGAGGATACGATTTCTCCTATCATATTCATTGATTTGCCTGCCGGCAAATGTGAGGTTCTAAAGAAACGGAGTAAAACTGATCGGCGTCGCGAATATCTTTGCGCCGACGAAGTCAAGTGGACAGAGTATATAGAATGGGTACATTCTATATACAGAATAAAGTTAAGGCTGTATAATCTATATAAGAAAACGTCGGGTGCATATGAAGCGTATCTTTTGAAAAAAAGAAGCGAAAAAGTTGGGTTTATATTTTAAACTAAATTTTTTCCACATAAAACTGTTTGAAAATTTCACGTTCTACTGCCTACCTATAGTAATGCAAGAATTATGCATTCTTATTCTCGATTAATACATAGTTGTTAAAATCCGTGTGAAACTCCAGTCATTGTCAATTACTCAGCACTATAGAAATTACAACCGTTTTAATTTTTTAAATATTCATTAATAGAGGCATATAAAAGTTTAAGCACACATATAATATTGCTGTAAACAGCCTCATATATTAATCGTTGAAAATAACTTCGTATAGTTTGGTACCGATGTGCGATTTCATTAACTGTGAGTTAAATAAACATAAACGAAATTTACTCGTAATAAAACCTCTTGAACAAGAATAGAACTTGTGTTATGAGAGTTCCGTACAGACTGAGGCACATGTAAACTGTGGAGTATTTCGTTTAAGCTATTTAAAAATATTAATATTGTTTTTAAAATATATATTTATCACCTAGTATTCCTTTCTTGGGCATAAAACAATCGTGTATTTCTGAAAAATTGAGATTTAGAGTAATGGTTATATATTTTTAATATACTTTAGCTAAAACTCTGCTAATTTTGTTTTATTTTATAACTGTAACTAACAGATTCGGAGTAGATAGGGATAGGGAAAAAAAGTATGACTTTAAATTTAATTGAGAATATGCTCACCAATGTCTCTAGGAATATTTAAATTAAAATTCTAAAGAAAATACTTTTGATATGTTATGTTTGATATATTACGTGTATTACATGTTTTTATAATTTATACCGTATACGTGATTTTAAATATTTATAGGGACATTTTATACAAAGCAAATTGAGTAGTGGTGGGCGATTGAGAATAATACAAACGCAGTCGTTGCATTATGAAAATATCTCAAGTTTTTTCGATTATGAGGATAATAATTAAAACGTACAAACATAATCACAGATGAGAGACGAACGATTTTATCATTACATTTTTAAACCGACGTCAAAAAGCAGGAGGTTCTCAATTCGATTTATTTGTTATTGCAAGCAACTGTTATAACCCACTTTACGTTATTATTAATTTTTTTAAGAAGACTGATGTTAATTTTTTTGGAAAGACTGCACATTGCACCAATTTACAATTGAGTAAAAACTTTAGGTTCATGGATTCATATATTTGCACTTTTAAGAATCCCTTTTTTAATTGTTTTAATGTTAATTCTCCGTATAGGTACATACAATATTATTATAATAAATTCCTTTGATTTTGTAACTATATGAAGAATTGATTTATATTATCAAATATTTGAGATTTCTTAATATATTGTACGATGATAAAGAAAAAAATATGAGAGAAGCAATTAACAAACAAATCGAATCCCGACACAATTTTTTTTCACTTACGCAATTAAGTAATTTGTGTTCTAAGAATAAGATATTTTATTTTTTTGAGACAGTTCTACATAAGCATATAAGATAACGTTATATAATTATGTACAATTATAAGGACCATGCTAAAATACCTGAAATAAAAAATATGCATAAAAATTAAGGTATGCCTTAGCGTCTGCAAAACAGTATACCTTTTATTTTAATAAAACGAGACAACGCTGTACGGTCGGTTCTATTGAACATGAAGTAATATGATGGTATCTTTACAATATAACAGTGTGGTACTTTAGATTACAACTTCTTTATAATTTCATTTTTATTATCAAAATACAAAAACTTTGCTGCTATTTAAATTTTCTTACGGGTAAATTTGCTTACAAGCAAGCAAATAAAAGTCTTTCCAAATATTTTCGGTAAATATTATCTCTAATACTATCTTTTAATAAAATAACTCTTGCTGTGTCTCCTCCTAGTAACAGTCGGTTTCGCGTCTGCTCTTACGGATATATTAACTAGCAGCAATCACGAGGAGCCGTGGTAAAGTAAATTGAATTAAATTACTCAGGATATCTCTACGCCTCCAGCTGATGTCAAACCGTATATCCTCACGGTGACTGGGCGGCTGTCGTGTAATCAAATGTTTACAGATGAAGGTATTTATTTACGTTAAACTGATAAAGACGGTTGGTTTTTACGAAAACATAGCACTGATCATAGAGATTGGTCGAATTTTTGTCGTAAAATAAAATCAAGCTGTTATGGTTTTCTTTCACACTGACTTTTATAGTTAGGTCACCTCCATTAAGGTAATATCGGCATTCTGAACCGTCAAATCAACATTAAAACTTTGATGCTTTTATAAAGGATTGATAAAATTCACATAGCATTGGATTACAAGAATAAAAGTAACCCCCATAAATACAGAAAATAATAAAACAACTTCTTCAAGAATTTTATTTAAATTGAAAATCAGACAAAGGAGAAATTCTTTTTTTTATGAAAATCAAGTTACTTTTCATAATATCGTACTTAGTTTAAAAATGGTATTTTAATTAATTTCTTTGAACCAGTGATACGGAACAAAGTGCAAATTATATCTCGCTGTATCCTTGGTATATCAATAAAATAATTCATCAATCTCGTAGGTCATAAGCGTCGAAAAAAACACGTAAAATTGGAAAACTGCGAAAAAGACATTTTAGAAACAACATAAATTGACTGTCACTGTCAGTTTACAGTTTATTTTTTAATTAATTTAGGCAATGACTACAAATTAATAAAAAAATCGGCATTCATCATATTTGTAAAACTTTCTAAGTACTACATTTCGTTAGAGTTTTAGTGTTATTTTACATCTTATTTTTTAATCCTTGGTATAGTAAAAATATAATATGTGCAGTTTATTAAGATAGCTTTTTGTTTTGTACTATATTTGCATCACTGAATTATTTGCTTGTTTATATTCTAATACGTATCAGCTATTTAGAAATTATGTTCAATATCTGTAACGCCAGGCACATTTACACCGGTATTCTTTTATACGACTATTAAAGATTTATTGTTACATACATATTTTAATACCTTCGAAATGATTTTTTAAATTTTATTTATCTAAATCAATAAACTCGTTTCTACTAAGGAATTCCATGGAAACACATAGAAAATAATATAATTTAGTTGTCATTTATATATAATGATATATAAAAACTAAAACAGTAAATAAGTTTGCGCTCTGGATGCTTTACGTATTTGTATAAGCGCTACTAAAACTTTATCTCCCTTAAAATTACGATTTTTTTTACTTTTAATGAACATAAACATTTTTAAATTAAACCCTTCTAAAATAATATATTTTTAATCTTAAAAATCATTAACAAAAGCATAGAGAATGGCCCCCAAATATTTGAAAAGAATAGCGGCTGAAATAATTTGTGATAAATCGAATATCAAAGTAAATAATTTTTCAGTTCAGTAGTTTATTCAATTTTTTTTTCAATGTGCTTAAATTTTCTTCTTCCTAGTAACTATACCATAGTTTTTGTTTAGAGTTGAATAACGTAATATAAAGTTGTTATCGAATAGCAAGATATAAAGACCAGTCATATGAAAATAGAAGTAAAGAATATATGTCAAAGGTCACTTTATCTGAGCTAATTTCGTGATTGTGGAATAATTAATGTTTTTAGCTAATATGAGAAACTATTATTTTTTATGTCTTGTATTTCTCTATCCATTCCTAATTTAATTTATATTCACGGTTTAAGGTACGGTGGGTAAAAACTTAAAAGAAATTGCCAAACCTTTTTGAAACGTATGAAAAGTAAGTTATTTAGTAAGATAAATTATTTATTAGTATATTTGTAGAATTCTGCATAAACGTTTTATTCTGTTTTTAAATTAGTGTAAATTGAAAATTATTTTTTAACAATTGCTCAATTATTTCCAATAAAAAGGTTAAATTTAAAGATGTTAATATGTAAATATGAAATGTATTATTAGGAAGTAAAATTCTGAAACAGATATGTGGCAGACCCCCAGAAGACTGCCGAAAATAAATTTTGGAATAAATTCCTAAACATAAGTATATAATAACTTAAATAAAAAAATGCGTTCTATTTTCGTATTTAATACTCATGGGAAGAGGGCGAATATAAAGTTATGACGGATTAAGTTTAAATGATTTTAAGAATTACATTGTACTAAAAAAACTTTTATTTAAAATTATTGATAATTAACAAATTGGAAATTTGCCGTAGTAGTTTATTTTTTATTACATTACACGTAACCTATTCGTATTGATAAAAAAATAATGGCTTTACAAATTTCAATGTTTTAAATTAAACATGAATATCATATACAGAAGACATACAAAAGGCAATGACGATAAAATTTCTTTTACTCTTCATAAACGAATCAAACTCTGGTTTGACCACTAGTAGGTGGTTAAGCCTTTGAATAACGTATGAATATAATTCTGTTCTAGATGGTTGTATAGCATAAAAAGTAATAATTTTGTGCAAAATAAAAATTTTGTTACGCAACATGAATCCACGTTTCCAAAACAATTTTGTGTTTTTTTTTCGAATAATATGTCGTATGTTAAAATCTTGATAATAGTTCCGCAACTTTAGTCAGTTTCGAAAAAATATTAGCAGCTTTTAATTTACAAGACTCTAAATCAAATTAGTTGTAAGTTACAATAAAGTGATATTGTTAATAATTTTTTAAAACGGTATTCAACAAAAGAAATGTGAAACAAGGGGAAATAAAATTTTGGCTAACTTAAAAAGTTTTTTCGAACCTAGTTTTGACAAAAAAAAATCGAGTTAAACGTACAGTACGAGGGTCCGTACACATTTATATATTTAATGGTACATAAAGTTCATATTAATGTGTTCAGAAAATTTAGTTAGAAAATATATTGCCTACTGTATCTTCCACAGGAGCATATTTCAAAAAGTATTTTTTTTATTGATATAATTACAAATTAAAATTTTTGGTTCTTATGCTATGAAACCTTGCTTCTTGCCTACTTTCATGATTTTAGGTCAACAGGAAGTACTCTATAAGTTTTGATTTATTTGCGAGTGTCAAAATATATGGCGTAAATAACCGTATTTTTAAAGCTCTTTTGATTGCGTTAATTTAGAAGCTTGCTTTTTACAGCTACATAGAACTGTAAACCCAAGTATTTGATATTATTTTCCACTTGATATCTCCATGCGTTCCTGAAAAAAGGGTCTTGACAGACCGACAGCTGGACAAAGAAGTGATCATATAAGGGTTCTTTTTTTCTTTGATTATGAAATGTAAAAAATGTGTTCTGCAATACGTAATTTTAAATTAGGGCTGTGTAACTTAACGACTTTCTAGTAATATATCCCTCTAAGAGGTTCCGACTTTACGTTCATATAATAAAAATTTTTGTAGGAATTGATTGACTATTAAAGATCAAAATTTTTAAAAACATTATAATTATTATTCGGAAGTTGTGATTTAGCTCCGATTCGTTAATTAAATGTGCTTCTGTATTAATTGAATCTTGAATTATCTTTTCTCTAGAAAGACCGGGTTTGCTATATGTTTTCGAAGATGAACTTAATGAACTTGAAGATCGTTTAGTTTCAGTATATTAAGGAGCAAGAATTTCTGGAGAATGCGATAGTGGCATTGATATCGATGATGGGACATTCGTATATTTTACTGAACTTTTCTTTTTATAGAAGAAATAATCATCCATGTGATAGGTAACAACAAAATAAGGTAATAAAAAATGTTACTCTTGAGTTCGCGCCATTGCATGATCACACCAAAAAGCTTTTCTTCTTCAGTATTATTATAGCAACCCATCAAATATACCTGAAATTTGAATTAAACTATATACACGGGTATCTACGATTTATTTCAATTTTTTATTACAGTCTTAAAGGAGCGTAGAAATCGACTTCTCATATATTTATGCATATATAATATACATCTTATCTTATATTTATGTTTTAACCGCCTGAATGACGTTATTTAATAGCAGTCATTCAAATAGTCTGAGTCTCCATAAAACATTTCTATCTTTAAAGAAGCGGTGAAACTTTCATTGAATTTTCTTCTGCTGTCCCTGTGTTATGTGCGAACAAGTAAACACACAGATAAAGGAACAAAAATGCCAAAAACAACGTTTTTGTGTTCTGTTACTTTTGTTAGTTTCTTCCAAATAATATTTTTCTATAAAACAGGTTAGTTAATTCGATACTTTTGTTATTGTTATAAACAATAATGTACATTATTGTTAACGACTAATTTTATACACAATCTATCAAATTATTTAAATTACAAATTGTAAATGAAGTGAGGAAAGGAAGGAAGCTTCATCAAATACAAAAAACATTAAAAAATATTTTAGAAGATAAGGAACAAAGATATTTGCTCGCTTGCATCTCCCTCATTCGAGTTGCTAACTCATGAACCTACATTTACCGTATCACAACACACTTTAGCCCTTGACATGCCCTGGTATAAATCTTCATCGTGAGAATTAAACGAAACCTAGAACCATCTATTTATGTACGTAGGCTTACTATATATTTGTTTAATTATTACGCTTCGAGTAGCTAGGCATTTCTTTATTGTAATTGTATTAACGCAATGTAAGTGAATTTTGGAAAAAATAAATTCGCATATCTTTTGATTGGTTTAACTGATTACAATTAAATAAAAACAAAATATATTTCAAGTCAACCCCTATGCTTTTTATAAAATAAAGTCTATTCGAATTTGATCAGTAGTTATTTCGTGGGACGAACTCAGACAAACGCACAGATAAACCGGCGAATACACAAAAATTCCCAAAAATAATGTTTTTGTGTTATATTAATTTTTTGTATACCTACAAAAAAATTACAATAAAAGTCGTTAATGTGTAAATACGCCAATTATACAGTTTTAACATATGATTAGATTATAGTAGTTACATATTGAAATGCAAGAAAAAATGGAAAATTTGATTACTAATTCTCCAAAACATACGCTAGTTGACAAGCTGAATTTACGTTACGCATACGCGTTACGCATACGCGTAACGTAAATTCAGCTCATCAACTTAACGCATCAAATTTACACAAAAAACAAAAACCGACCTTTTTAGTGTTTCACTACAGCATGGCAAACATTACAATCCTAAAATTTAATTTTATCCTTCTCTTATCTTCAATGCAAAATATTTCCTTAAATTTACATTAGTAAGTTTAAAAAATATTTGCAAACAAGATATTTGTCTTTAGTCAGTGGGTTGGCAAATTAAAATTGATAGATATGTAGGCAAATTAAAATTGCTAATTCACATTTTATTTTTTTCTCTCAGAATTAGAGCGAGTAATATATTAGCGCATATCTTTAATTGCTGCTTAACAGCTGTAGTTTAAACGAATAATAGTCCCATATAACGATATAATGCAACAATGTGAATTACATTATTGCACTTACTTTTCAAATACTATAGTTTTTTAAACGATCAAATCGTTCTGGAGAAAAATTAAGATCTAATTTTAAGGTATCATCAAAGGTAAAAAAGATAACAGACCAAATGTAATTCTGGACAATATATAGAGGTTTCCGTATATTCTCGTTTGAAGTCAAATTACGTATCAAGAGTCATCATTAATATGGATTTGTAAGTGCACTATTAACAACACACACATATATATATATGTATATATATATATATATATATATATATATATATATATATATATATAGTACTTGGTTACTTAGATTTACATTATATTTTAACACATTAAACAATGAGTTATATTCTAGAGGTTTTAAGTCAGTGTGTGTATAAAAGCGTGAACGCGTCGCATCATTCAGTTTAAAAACGAAATAAACCTAGATCGGTCATGCTTTATGAGTTTAAAGTTTTAGGGACCAGAGAGAGAACGACAACTAACAAAATTAATGTGCACTTGGAAAAGGGACTACTGCCCATTCAAATGTGAGCTACTGGTTTAATTGCATTAAGAAAGGTGAGACTAGTTGTGAAGGCAAACTTCGCTCTGGTGTCTTTGGACGAAGATGCATTTCGCCCCGAGTTAGAAGTGCCTATCGATACGATTACCCGAGATCTGAAGCAGACATTAGGGTGCAACCATACCACTATTATACGGCATCTGCACGCCATGGGATATCGCAGAGTTAGAAGTTGATTGATAGTTGGTTGTTGTTAGAAGTTGATGATTGATACATTAACGCCAATCTTGGAAAAAAAATCTTTGAAAATTTGCTTTTGCGACCACAATGACAGACTTTCTTAGATCAATCATTATTGGTTTACTACGACGATAACAAACATCAGGCCTGTTGAGTATCTTATGGTATAAGCGCGCTGTCTCAACCAAAACCTAATACTCGTGGTAAATAATTACTACTCTATTTTTTTGGGATTCGAAAAGCATGCTATTTTGTTATTAGAACATACATTGCGAAATCCGTCTGTCGTATACTGGAATATATAGGCTGGACTTTTGTACCACAACTGTCGTATAGTTCATACCTCGCTTCGTCGGACTCTAATTGTTTCGGTCTCTAAAGCAACACTTGTGGAAAAAAGTTCTGATGATGATTAAGATCAATTTAATAACCACATCGCGATTTTGAACACCGGCCTTTTATTCTCCAGGAAGGAAACATTTGGTCTTTGCCTAGTCGATGGTTATATATTTTAGAACGTGATAGTGAATGTTATGTTGATTAAATGCTCTGTACAAACAAATAATAGTAAAAAAGTGTTTGAGAAAAATTATCTAAGAAGAATTTAAGCACCATCGGCGAATGTTTACCGTGCGCGCAATAAACGCTTATTTGGTAGGTCTGTTTAAAAAAAGAAAATGGTTTTTACTCGTTGTGTCTATATTATTTGGTAGTAAAACGAAAACTAAAGACTTTTTGCATAAACCACCTAACTTTCAAATTACGCGCTACCTGAATTGTATTGTTCGAGTCATAAAGTTCTAAACCACGATAATAAAATTTTGTGTCGGTATTTATGTCAACATTTGCTAATCATTAATATATATAATTAATTATAGGAAAATTATTTAGTATTTAAATACATTGTACAATTTTTTAGACATGGAAATATTTGTTTTTTTTCCATACCTCTTATAATGAATTACGTCATTAAAAAATAACTTGTTAAGATATGGCATGTTATTGGATAATATAGAATTAACTTTTTTTCAATACGTTGTCGAACAATATACCCCATAAATGACGTTGTTTTAACAATATTGCATACACTGCAATCTCCATCAATATTAAAGAAGTACCTGTCCGTGTATAGAGAGAAACATTAGTTCAATTTCAATATGGTCTTAGAAATTATGTTGATAATTTTCGTAAGCAGGTTTTAAGGTATATCTGATTAATTTATATTTAAAAGAATCCGGGTAATGGCGCATATAATGGTCAATGACTTTTAAATTTGAAACTACCGATTTGTAAAAGTATCTTAAATAACAAATTGTACAGGCAGCTCTCTTATCATTTTCCTCACCAGCATCAAATAAGACGCTATCGTTTTTTACCCCCGTGATTTATAATAGACGTCAGAGTTTCTTAATATAAGAAAAAATAAGTGCGTATGTTCAAAGTTAGAAATGAACATATTATAATAATACGAATTACAATCATACATAAAGCAAATTATAACATTTGTAAAGATATTACAATCACTCTTACGTCAATACTTTCAAGGCAAAAAAACAATAATGTTTAAAGATTGCATTTAGGGTATCGATTAACAAAACACTATACGACTGCACGTGCAAAATCTAATTGTAAGTATGGATTTTAACTTCGTGATTGGATTTTAACCTATCTATAATAACACACGCAGAATTCAGATAACAAGTATGAATAAGATGGTATAGGTATTTAACTTTTTATTAGTTAACAGAAAATGTATGATTCCTTTGTAAAGTTTGATTGCGTTCGTTTAATACGCAAAGAAGGGCGATAGAAAAAAACATATTGTCTTGATGTCTCCTTACTAGCAAGTTACGGCCGGTTTACAATACCGCAATATAATATTTTAACAAAATAATCGAGCGTAACGTTCTTTAATAACATAACATCTGTAAATCGTAATAATATGATATAGTCTTTTCATAGATAGTATATAATACAGTTTATTCATCGATATTCTTCCCAATTTTTAAATTTTTTACTATCTACCTTTTATTTAATTCTTTACTGACTAAAAAAATAGTTCAAATATATCAAAGATTTGATTCTTGAAAAAATGGTCAGATTGAGTAAGTGTTTTTTCGAACATTAGGACTTAGTTATAAATATAAGTTGGCGGAAGTATTAAAGTACCTTTTAAGTTAATTTGCACCACGTCGGTTAATGTACCCAATATATGTTAGTGTGCAATAAAATTTACCATGTGAAATAGATCTTATGAAATCAAGATAAAATTTGATTCATATCGTTTTTGACAAATATAACCAATATATCAAATGACATTTTTAGTATAAATCTTCAAATGTTGCTTTGTTTTATGATTGGAATATGAAAATATACGTAATATAGTATTACATGTATGCCTAGCCCACATTGAAAGAGTCACTCTTGAATCGATAAGAATTGAAAGTAATCCCACAGGACCGCCAATAAATTTCAGCTATTCCCCTTTAGATTTAAAGTTCACAAGAAATGTGCAATAAAAAATAAGTAAATAAATATTTTGGAATAAACCCCAAACTATAAAAACCCTGTCGCCTAAAATTGATGATGTAAATCGCGTTATTAAATAACGTTGGGGCCAGTTGGCATTATTGTCAATTTGTCACTGTTAGTTGGAGTAATTTTTAAATTGTACGTATTATAAATTCATTCAAGTTTATACATAAAACATACGATTGAAAAAAGAGAGGAGCGGGAAGTGAAAGAATAACGAATCTAACTAAAAATACTACGTGATATTTTTAATTGTATTTTGAAAGATATTTTTAATAATGCCCAACAAGATGTAAATTTTTTTCACCTAAGCCAAGCGAAAAAATTTATATCAAGTCTCCATGTATGGAGAGTACCTAAAATATAATCGGTTCAAAGCCAGAACCAAGAAAAAACACAAAACTGCAAAAGATAATCGAAAAATATTGAAGCTACAGCACTATGGTTTTGAAATGAGTACAAAGACGAGTACTTGTCTTGAAATCAGGTGTAGAATATGATGGAAAATAATGTATGGTAAGTCCAGAGAGCAAACCCTGAATAAATTTGTTACGCCGTGACATGCCCTTTTATACACAAAAAGTTTGGCTAAACTAGAGACGACAATACACGATACTTAAGACAGGGTGCCGTGATAGAGACGGACGATAACTAAGCGAGATAACATATCCTGCAGAAGCTCTGCGCACGGCGCCGCAAGCTGGACAAAAAGCCGCTTTCGCTTGCACGTTTTCCTTTTTACCGCCGACCGCCAAAGTAAGCAAAGATCTTCGCGCGCAGCATTGGACGATGGATTTGCACTGGACGATGGACGCGTTGTAATGTGCATGGCTGCAGCCATCCTTTAACGTGTGCTGACTATATCCTCGAGTTCTATTACTTCGTATTTGTATTGTATTTTTTTATTTGATTTTTTTTCGCCGAGATAATCCTGGGCTATAAAAATATACAACCTATTGGTAGATAATGTGAGCGTAATTACAAGGCTCCTTCTCAAGTGAACCGTACCGGTAACCGAATTGTAGGGTCAGATTGTATCGTTGTGAGAATTAGGGGAAGTGTGGCGGTAGATAATATGCCCGGTAATTGAATATTTGATTTGTAGGTTGAGTCGTCGTAGTGAATATACTGTGATGGCTGTTCATTGTTTTCGCTGAGTGTGTAGACGAATTTTAGGTAGTCTAATGAGATATTAGTTCATCTGCCTGGTATGGCACATTCGGTAGTAAATTTGGAGATGCAAAGCGTCTACCCCTTTATCTGTAGGATTTTAGTGGCGATGATAGCTTGTTGAGGACGTAGGTAAGTGGGTTATGGTTGGTGAAAAGACAATAAATTCGCTTCCTTCGAACAACTTCATAAAGTGTTTAGACGCCATATATCTCGCCAACAGTGGGTACTCTCTTTCTGTTGGACGGACAAAATTTTTTCGGAGAATTAGCCGAGTGGTTGCTACTTGTAATCGACGTATTGCTACAGTACTAAGTCTGAGTTAAAACTGGAGTTTAGTTATGAAGCTGAAATGCAGGTGGCAGAAACTATCTATTGACGAGAAGTAAATTTATCGATATTGGACTCATTGTATTTGTTTGGACTTGAGCAAGAAAGTAACAAAGTAAATTGGCTGGTAAGTATGTTTATACAGGTACATACAAAGGCATGGAATAATTTAGATATTAGTAGATAGATATATAAGAAAATATAAGTATAAAATATATTAAGGTAATTAAATATTAGGAGACAGGTAAGTAGAAAGTAAGTGTATATCGTTATAAATAATAACACAACCCCGCTAGATTATTTATAGCCAAGTAGGTATTATATATATCTAAAAGTAAGGATATGGTTTATATTTCTGTGGATACATATTTATGAATACATGTATGTTTGTGTGTATATAGGCATGTATGTAGGAATACATAAATATATTAAGGTTCATTAAATATCATAAACGTGTGTTTCAACTTTAATGTATAACATATCATTGAAATCGTCATAAGTTCTTTACATTTTTGGTAATATATATAATATGATATCATAGGCAATAAAAATAGAAAAATAAACATTTTTTACCAAGTGCAATTTTCTCAAAGCGGAGGTAATATTTCTCGGATAACACGTATACCAGGATGGCATCATGTCCCTGGAGGAAAAGATGTAGACAATTATCAACTTTCTCAAACCAATTGATTAGTTACCATTAAGGAAGTTTAATTTTTATTTGGTATGATAAATTTCAAAAAGGCAAGGCAAAAAGCGAGACAAATCATCACTCGTCAGGACTCCGTTAGAGGATCGAGCGTTCAAACATAAAAGACCAATATTAAAAACGCAGCCTTGCTTGCTTACCGGTCGCAAAATGCACCTGTTGCATTATTCAACAACGCATCTAACCTTTCAGACGACTTAGTACTGTAGCAATACGTCGACTACAAGTGGCAACCACTCGACTAATTCTCCGAAAAAATTTTGTCCGTCCAACAGAAAGAGAGTACCCACTGTTGGCGAGATGTATGGCGTCTAAACACTTTATGAAGTTATACAAACTGATGAAGAGTAAAAAAATTTTTAAATAATCCTAAAAATTGACTGAGTTATAAAAGTTTAAATTTAACTTTTAGACAAGGACGGCAATACCGTGTTGTGAGGTCATTTTTAATATTGCACATTATATTCTACAAGACGAATAGAGACAGGGAGATATACCCAACTCTATCCGTATCTTTAAATTTAGAAGCCTATAACTGGCTTATTTTTCAATCAATTTTTTAATTTTTTTCAAGACTGGTTTTTAATCGACTTATATTTTACAATATTGTATGAAAAATATCAAAATTTAGAATTAGTCAACTACCGTATTGATCGACACTATTTTGAAGTCGGTTTAAATTATATATATATATATATATATATATATATATATATATATGTGTGTGTGTGTGTGTATGTGTGTGTGTGCTTGCAATCCGTATAACCCACGCAGCTGGCTCTTTAATATCAAATAAAAAGTGGTTGAAAAAAGGGTTGTGTCTTAACTTTCCTATTAAGCGGACGAATATTAAACTGTCCACTTTTCGTCCTTATATTCAAGCTTTTAATTAGCATGCCGATAAGTCGAAGTGATTTATCGATAATATTAAAACATTTTATACAATATCCTTTGGATGCTGACTTTGAGTGATATATCGATATATGGATGAGTCGATGCTCTCAAATATTACCAACCTAAAAAAGCAATGTTTTTTTTATTATACAATCAATTATTATTCGAACATGAACGCTAATTTGTTACGTACATATGCTATCTCTGTAGGAGAATGAAACTTCACACATTTGACTTGATTTCTACTGAATCGATTAAGATATAGTTTCACAATTATGTCGATTGTCTGTTATGAAACATTTGTGTGTGGAGAAGAGTACCTAATGAAAACCTTTATGTTACCAAGCTATGTTAATATTAATGAGGCGTGTCCTGCAGTGCAGACTAGCAGAAAGTGTTATTTTCAGCAAAGGCAGCGGTGGCGCTGAGTTTCTTCTCGTAAATTCTCTTATAAATCAAGGTCATTTCATCACATGACTTTCACGTGGGCGGAATTGTTCACAAAATCTTGTTTGTATTAAATAACATATAGACCGATTAGTGGGAACATGTCACGAACAATTTGATCCCATAATTACTGTGTGTGGATTAAAATGTAAATTCAACCTACGACATCAATTTAATAGTTTATCAGTTTAATATAAATAGTAAATACGTAAAAAAATCCAAATCTCTATATTCTCTTTCACTCTTATAATAACTGCGGATTATTATTTTAAGTACTGAAGATGAATGGAAACAACAAATATCTGGATATTACAATGTTTAGAAATGACTTCGAGATAAATTAATTTTTAACATAAAGATATATTCTTTCTTCCTAGACAAGAAATTTTACGAAAATATTTGCACAAGTTATTAGTGACGGGATTTTGTTAAAGGTCTACGCTGATTTCTTTGACACACAGTTTAATTATATGCATTTTTATGGTCACGTATTTAAATGAATGACGTGACAAATTTTCGCTTGATCCGTATTCTCAAATTGACCCCAAATTGCAAACTATGTCACTCGCCAAACCTATACTTACCTTCAACCCGTATTTGAAGTAATTTAAATGGTATTAAATCACTTTTGTAAAACCAAAAAAGACTTTTAATTCTACTGCTAATATAACTAAAGTCAAATTATATCTAAAACACAAATCTTCTCGCAGTTTGATCTAATTTCTCCTGTACTGATAACATAAGTAGAGATAACGTGAACCTTATTATCGTAATTATAACTTCTTTTATTATCGATATTTTTAACTCGCTATTTACAATCGCTATTTTCCCATTGCAAAAAAATTAAACTACCACACACCTATTTGAAAATCATCCCTAATTTAAGTAAAAGATTTCAGGCCAATTTAAACAGTACCGCTTTTATCAAAATTTTCAAGTGTACACTCGCAAATAGTGAGTTTTTTAAATTTTCCATAAGATTACAGTCCCCTTCTCTGTAGTATTTATACTTAACGGCATACTTTAATTTCTGTAATTACGTTACTGACAATATATACCTGCCTTGCCGTAAATAAGCCCTAGAATAAAGTTTTAGAGAACTATAATGAGTCGAATTTTAGCTGATGGCCTCAAATAAATAATATTAAAATACGAATTTTAGGAAAATATTATATACCTAAAAGAATAATACATGCGCAATTTTCAACATAATACCTGCTTATAGGTATATGAGAACAAATACTATCCAACATGCAACATGAAAACAAATACTCATTACTTTATTATTATGATGCTTGATAAGGATTTGATCAATCTAATCATCAATAAAAGGAGACCTAAGTCTCCTTTGATTTAAAACCTTTTTCACTATCCTTTATTAGAAATTAACGACCAGGCCTGACTTCGCATGAGTCATCTACCCGTGTGAAGCCAGGTAGTATACTATGGAAAAGAAAATTCTTGGATGTATGGATTTTTTCCTACTCAATCCTCCTGCCGCTCTGAGTATTTTGCCTATCGTCATCTAAAAATAAACGAACATTATATTCCGTCGACGACTCCCACACTCTCTGGGAAACATGTCATTCACGGTTCAACGATAAACGAACTTCCC